>CAUYQG010074168.1:0-35188 GCA_963574415.1 Tarsius wallacei
ATTTGAGTTTGACCACATTCCCTTTCTTTACGTGACACTTCTTTTTTAAATTTTTTAAATTTATTTTTTATTTTTTAACAACAGATGATGGCGAGAATGCAGAGAAAAAGGAATGCTTCTGCACTGCTGGTGGGAATGCAAGCTAGTGCAACCTCTTTGGAAGACAGTGTAGTGATTTCTTTTTCTTTTTTCATTCCAGTATTTATGCCTAAAACTCATAGCCCTTCACCTGTCCCAGATTTGAAGACTACATGCAGTTTTAGCATGATTTAACATGTACATTAACTTTTTTTTTGAAAGCAGGATTTATTGAGAGGATAGAAAAGCTCCCACAGTGGGAGGGGCTCCAAGTGATTGCCCTACATTAATATATTTTGATGCATGACCACTGATGTGACACACAGTCTCTTGGTCATACTGACATTTTAGATAACATTTTGGGAATTTACAATTTTCTTTTACAGTTTTCCAGAGGAAAGGACAGACAGTCACAATGTTTGAAAAGAAAGGAAAGTAATAACATTTAAAACAATACCTTTAAATTGTTTTAAAGCATATAAAAACAGAACTGTAACAATCTCCTATTCCCAGAGCCCCGGCCTACAGCAGTCTGACATCCTCATACTCACAGAGAGAAGGGAGCTGGCCATACCAAGATTTTAGATAGTGTGATTTTTAAAAGAAGTAGACCTTCCATATGAAGCAGCAATCCCCCTATTGGGAATATACCAGGAGGAACTCAAGTCATTCTACAAAAATGACACCTGCACACGCATGTGTATTGCAGCACTATTCACAATAGCAAAAACATGGAACCAACCATGCTGCTCATTGAAACTGGACCGGATGAAAAGATGGTACATATACACAATGGAATTTTATGCAGCCATAAAGAAGTACAAACATATGTACTTCACAGCAACTTGAATGGATTTAGAGTCTATCACACTCAGTGATGTATCACAGAAAACAAAGGACAGAGTACCACATGTTCTCACTCATAAGTGGACCTTGGATATTTGCCATAATACTATAAGAAAGGGATTGGCAGTAGTGGGATACTGCCAGGGTGGTGGGAGGGGGACACAACATCAGTAAGGGTACCTGATCTCAAACCCTCAGTAAAGGGAGGCCCAACCTTTACCTGTACAATGACTACTTGTATACCTAATCCTGAGTTATACCCCACAGCTTTAAAATAAAAAGAAAGAAAAAGAAAAAAATAAAAGAAAATCAGTTAAGTGTGACTTACCTAACTGGGTAGCTGGATCCAAGACCCAAAAGAACAGAGTCAGGGTAATTTTAACTGAGTCCCCTATAGGTTTCCTCTCCTCTGTATAGCTGCACTGTCCACCAGAACTGCTCTTGGATGGTCAAGGGCTTTCAGCATCATCAGGTTTGCATCCTCTCGTCTTCAATCTTGACAGTTGGGATTAAAGTTTTTAAATTTCCCATCCTGAAGTCATACTGTTCTGGACAATATCTATGCCTTCCCCTTACTAATTCGTGTGTTGAAACTCTACCCCCAGTGTGATAGTATGAGCTGGGACCTTTGGGGGGTGATTAGAATGTAATGAGTACAAGTGAGATCAGTGTTCTCATAAGCCCTGAGAGCTTGCTTCCTGTCTCTGCCATGTGAGGACAAGTCAGCAGTCTGCATCGCCGAATAGGGCCCTCACCAGAACCCTCTGCCAGCACAATGGTCCCAGACTTCCAGCCTCCCAACCTGTGAGAAATGAGATAAAACCCACCTAATCATGGTGAGTGATGCTTTTCATGTGCTGCTAAATTGGGTTTGCTAGTATCCTGTTGAGAATTTTGCACCTATGTTTATCAGGGATATTTGCCTATAATTGTTTTTTTCTTGTGTTTTCTGATTTGATATCAGGGTAATGCTGGCCTTGGAAAATGAGTTTGGAAGTATTTATTCTTTTTTTGTTGTTTTATTTTAAAGATGTGGGGTACAATTCAGGGTTAGATATACAAATGGTCATTGTACAAATAAAGTTTGGACCTCGCTTTGGTCCCCATTTCACCTGGTTTGCGATCAGGTACTCTTATTGATGAAGTGCCCCACTGCAGTAGTTTTCCACTACTGCCAATCCCTTTTTTACAGTATTATAATAATTGTTCAGTGTCCACTTATGAGTGAGAACATGTGGTACTCTGTTCTTTGTTTCTGCGGTAGATCACTAAGTTTTATAGACTCTAAGTCCATCCAAGTTGCTGTGAAGTTCATAATTTTGTCCTTCTTTGTGGCTGCATAATATTCCATTGTGTATATATACTACATTTTAAAAATCCAGTCCACTTTTGATGGACAGCACGGTTGGCTCCATGTTTTTGCTATTGCTAGGTAATATGGAAGGTCAGTTTCTAGTTCTTTCAGAAATTGCCACACTGTCTTCCAAAGAGATTGTACTAGTTTACAATTTCAACAGTGCAGAAGTGTTCCCTTTTCTCTGCATCTGCCCCAGCTTCTGCTGTTTTTTGAGTTATTAATGATGGCCATCCTGATTGGAGTTAGGTGGTATCTCAGTGAGGTTTTGATTTACGTTTTTTTGATAGTGAGACTGAGCATTTCTTCATGTATCTGTTAGCTGCTCGCATGTCTTCTTTTAAGTGTCTACTCATCCTTTGCTCACTTTTAAATAGGGCTGTTTTTTTTCTTTTTGGCGCTTTTGAGTTCCTTGAAGATCCTAGATGTTAGGCCTTTGTCAGACATGCAGTTGGCAAATATTTTTTCCCATTCTATGGGCTTTCTCCCCACTCTCTTAATGGTTTATTTTGCTTTGCAGAAGCTTGTCGGTTTGATGAGGTTCCACTTGTCTATCTTCTCTCTTATGGCATGGGCTTTTGAGGGTTTGATCAGGAATTGGTTGCCAGTTCCAATTTCCATAAGGGTGTCTCTTTATTTTCTAAGGTTCTTATAGTTTGTGGTTTTACATTTAGGTATTTAATTCATTTAGAGTTGATTTTTGTGTATGGTGATAGATAGGGGTCTTGTTTTAATCTTCTGTATGTGATCAGCCAGTTTTCTCAACACCATTTACTGAATAAGTCCCTCTCCCCAGTGGTTGATTGTGGAATCCTTGTCAAAGATAAATTGGTTGAGAAATTGAGGTTTTGCTTCCAGAATTTCTATCCTGTTCCATAAGCCTATATGCCTGTTCTTGTGCCAACGCCAGGCTGTTTTGATTATTTTAGCCTTATAATAAAGTTTAAAGTCTGGAAGTTTGATATCTCCCACTTTGTTTCTTTTGCTGAGGATTGTTTTAGCTATTTGTGGTCATTTATGTTTTCATATGAATTTCTGTATTATCATTTCGAGGTCTGAGAAGACTGATTCTAGTAATTTAATGGGTATTATGTTAAATCTTTAGATTGCCTTGAGTAGGATAAACATCTTAACAATGTTGATTCTTCCAGTTCATGAGCATGGAATATTCTTCCATTTGTTTGTGTTATCTTTGATTTATTTGAGCAGTGTTTTGTAGTTTTCATTGTAAACGCCTTTGACTTCTCTGGTTAAGAAGATGTCAAAGTATTTCTTTTTTTTAGTTGCTGCTATTGTGAATGGGATTGTGATTTTTATTTGGCTCTCTGCCTGCTTGTTGTTAGTGTATAAGAATGCAACTGCTTTTTGCACATTTATTTTGTACCTTGAGATTTTGCCACAGTCCTTTATCAGTGCAAGAACGCTTTTGATAGATTCTCTTGGATTTTCAAGGTATAGTATCATATCGTCAGCAAAGAGGGATAACTTGATTTCTTCTTTTCCCACTTGGATACCCCTGATTTCTTTCTCTTGTCTGATTGCTCTAGCTAGACTTCCAGCATTGTGTTGAACATGAGGGGTGAAAGTGGGCAACCTTGTCTTCTCCTGGTTTTTAGGGGAAATGCTTCCAATTTCTGTCCATTTAACAATATTTTAGCTGTGGGTTTATCACAGATGATTCTTACTATTTTGAGGTATGTTCCCTCTATGCCTTGGTGTTCATGGCTTTTTATCAAGAAGGGGTGCTAGTTTTATTGAAAGCTTTTTCAGCATCTAATGTTATAATCACGTGATTCCTATTTTTGCATCTGTTGATGTATTTAGTTACATTTATGGTCTTGTATATGTTGAACCAGCCCTGTATCCCAGGGTTGAAGTCTACTTGGTCATGGTGGATGACTTTTGAGATATGTTGTTGGATCCAATTTGCTAGAATCTTGTTGAGAATTTTTGCATCTATGTTCATCAGGAATATTGACCTGTAGCTCTCTTTCTTTGTTGGATTTTTACCTGGTTTGTGTATCAGTGTGATGTTAGCTTCATAAAATGATTTGGGGAGGGCTCCAACTTTCTTGATTGCTTAGAATATTTTAAATAGAATTGGTGTCAACTCCTTCTTGTATGTTTTGTAGAACTCTGCTGGAAAACCATCTGGTCCAGGACTTTTTTTGTGTGGGTAGTTTTCTTATGATAGAGTCAATTTCCTGAGTTGTTATTGGCCTATTTAATGTCTCAATTTCCTCCTGTCTCAACTTTGAGAGGTTATGTGATGTTAGAAAGTCCTCCATCTCATTTAGGTTTTCAAGTTGGTTTCCATACAGGGGTGCATGGTAATCGCTGATAATGTTTTTTATTTCTTCAGTGTCCACTGTGATTTGATCGTTTGCATTTCTGAGTGTGTTTATTTAGGCTTTTTCTCTCTTTTTCTTGTTCCATCGATCTAGTTTATTCTTTTAAAAAACCAGCTTATTGTTTCATTGATTTTTTTCTATGATATTTTTGTCTTCCATGTCCTGTATTTGGGCTTTTACTTTGATGATCTGGATTCTTATGCTGAAGTTAGGGGTTTGGTGGTCCTGTCTTTCCAGGTCCCTTAGGTGTTTTGTTAGGCTATTAACTTGTGATCTTTCCATTTTCTTGATGTGTGTTCACAAAGATATGAATTCCCCTCTCAATCCTGGATTCATGGCATCCCAGAGGTTTTAGTAAGATGTGACTTTATTTTCATTTGTTTCCAGAAATCTTTTAATTTCTGCTTTGATTTCTGTGTTGATCCAGTATTGTTCAGCATCATGCTGCTTAGTGTCCACGTCTGTGTGGGTTTTGCGGTAGCTTTGTTGGTGTTGATATTTATTTTTATTACTCTGTGGTCTGAGAAGGTGCCTGGCAGTATTTTGATATTATGAAATTTATTTGTGCTTGATTATAGCTGAGGATGTAGTTGATCTTGGAGTATGTTCCACGTGGTTATGAGTAGAATGTATCTTGCATGGTTGTTGGATAGAGTGTTCTGTAGGTATCTATTAAGCCCATTTGGTCTAATGTCAAGTTGAGGTTCCGGATCTCCTTGTTGATTTAATGCCTGACGGTCTATCTAGGATTGTTAGTGGGGTATTTAAGTGCCCAGCTCTAATAGTATTAGAGACAATATCTTTTTTTAGTTTACCTAGAAATGCTTTTTAAAGGTTGGTGCTCCTATGTTAGGTGCCTATATGTTTAGAAAGAATATCTCTTGTTGATGAATTGAACCTTTTTTCATTATGTAGTGTCCTTCTCTTTTTTAGTTTTTGATAGTTTAAAGGATATT
Organism: Tarsius wallacei; assembly: GCA_963574415.1. Classification (NCBI taxonomy): domain Eukaryota; kingdom Metazoa; phylum Chordata; class Mammalia; order Primates; family Tarsiidae; genus Tarsius; species Tarsius wallacei. The sequence continues at coordinate 5,586 of CAUYQG010074168.1, forward strand.
TTGTCTGATATTAAGGTCACAACTCCTGCTATCTTTTGTGTTCTGTTTGCCTAAAAACTTGTATTCCATTCTCTTACTTTGAGTCTGTGACTGTTCATTTTGGTGAGATGAGTGTCCTGGAGACAGTATATTGTTGCATCATGTTTTTTTAATCCAGTTTGCCATTCTGTGTCTTTTCAGTGGTACATTTAGCCCATTCACATTCAGGCTAATTATTGAGATGTGAGAGTTTATCCCAGTCATGAGGTTCTTATCGGGCTTGTTATTGTTGTTTGTTTATTTGTTTGTTGATTTTCTTTTGATGTGGGGGTTATCAATGTGTGTGTGTGTTTAATATTTTTTCTGAATTCTTGGGAAGAGCATGGTCATTCTTTTTTTTTCCTTCTTCTATATTTAATACGTTGTTAAACATTTCTTGCAGAGCTGGTCTGGAGGCAGTATAAACTCTTAGGCACTGAATATCTGGAAAGGATTTTAATTCTCCATCTCTGAAAAAGCTTAGCTTAGCTTGGCAGAAAATTCTTGGTTGGAATCATTTATCTTTGAAGCTTGACTCCAGTCTCTTCTAACCTGTAATGTTGCTGTAGGCAAGTCTGCTGCTATTCTAATTGGTCTTCCCCAGTAAGTACTCTGACTTTTCTCTCTTGCTGCCTTTAGAATTTTTTTCTTCCATACCTACTTTGTGTAAGCAAATTATTATGTGTCTAGGAGGTGGTCTTCTCATTTGATGTCTTTCAGGGGTTCTCTGAATTTCTTGTGTTTGAATGGTCACATCTCTGATGAGATGAGGGACGTTTTCTTGGATAATTTCACAGAATGTTTGTTCCAGGGTGGTCTCTGTTTCTCTATCTAACTCAGGAATGCTAATTAACAGTATCTTTAACCTCTTGAAGGGTTTGTTCTGTCTTTTTTGGCTTCTTTTCTTTTCTTTTTAACAGTTTGTGTTAATTCCATAATTTGACCTTCAAGCTCTGAGATTCTTTCTTTTGCTTGGTTAATTCTGCTTTCCTTGGTTGTCAATTTGTGGTTTATTTCATTTACTGTATTCTTTATTGCTGTCATCTCAGTTCATTCCTTCATCTTGTTTCTTCTCATTTCTGTTCATTCTCTCTATTAATATCTTGATCTCTGGGTTTGTGGTTTGAGACCAGTCTTTCTGGGGGCTTTTCGTTGAGTTCTGAAGTCTGTATTCTCAAGTGCTGTCTTCTGAGGGACCCATATAGAACCTCTGTTCTTCCTTTGATTCTTCTTTTGAGCTGATTTTCCTCCCCCCTTTCTCCTCCTTCTTTCATTCCATTGCTCAGAGATGGGGGCATAACTTTCACTTCTGTTTGCTCAATCCCCTATTCTTCCTTATGTAGATCCTCTGGATTTGTTCAATTTTGAAGCTGTTCAATTTTGAAGAGGACTGTGCTTTTTGCAGTTTTGAGATAAGATTAATGTGTGTGGGGGCAGCAGCAGTTTAGAAGCTATTTGCAGATCACAGTATCTGCTAATAAGTGTGTGGGCCCCCTGGAAATCACTTCCCACCACTTATAATCTGTCCATGCAGTGGGAGTGTATGTATGCCCCATGAAAACAACATGAGATAAGAAAAAAGGGAAAGAACAGAAAATAGAAGAAGGTAGGTGAAAGGAAGATGAGAGGAGAAGGAAAAGGAAAACAGATGATTTTCCAACTAACAAATAACAAAGAAACATACCAAAAAAAACCCCAAAAACAAAAAAAGCAAACAAGCATATAAACAAAAAAACCTGATGATGCACTCACCTCCAAAAATTTGCAAACAGAAAAACTAGAAAACACCAAGGGAAAAAACCCAAAACAAAACAAATAAACTAAAACAGAACATAAACTAAAACTGAACATGTACTAAAACAGAGAAAAAAGAGCTCCCTCTGTGTGCGTTTCTGGAACTTCAGGCTCCTTTCCCAAGTACTGCCACTGCTTCTGGCCACCGCTGTGGTAGGGAGCAGGGTCCAGTTTCTAGCCCCTCCCCTCCGATCTCAGCTCAGGTCAGTATTGTTGCTCTCAGCATGGGTCAAATGCCCCACGGACTGCTGTGGACAGAGGGTGAATCAGACCCAGACTCACCCAACTCCTCTGATGCTGCTGCCACCACCAAATCCCCCACTCAGATCAGATGTGTCCATGCCTGGTCCAGCATGGAGGTGGGGTGTCCGTCTGTCTGTGTCTGCTTCTGAAGTTTCCTCTCTTGGTCAGCAAAGGTCAATCCCAGAGGGGTGTGGAGATTGCCTCTGAGTCCCAGGTTGGAGGCTGAACAGCTGGACGGGTCAACACAGGTCTCTGCCCATCCCAAGACAGAAAATGGCAGCTGTCAGTGTCTCCTCCTGTGGCAGGATGGATTTAGCAGATAAAGAAGCAGACACCATCCTGAAAAAAACACTCCATGAAATTATTCAAGAAATCATCCCTCATCTCATCAAGAAAAGGCAGACATCCCCTTGTAGCCATCATGGTATATCAGGGACCAGTTTTACTTTAAATAACCAGCAAGCCAGACAAGGCTGAAGCAGCACTTTTCAGACACTGGCCAATAGGCAGTGCAGGCCTGCAGTCCCTGTGGGAGGGGTACAAGCAGGGGAGCCCTAGGAATGTTCCTGTTTACAGCCCAGGGGCAGCTTATCGGCCTCTGTGACGGAAAGCGAGTTCCAATAGAGCCCAGAGGGTCTTTCCCAGTTATAGAGACAGAGATCATCATCTCCAGATGTCCTCACTGTGCCCGCTCCACAATTCTCTCTGCCAGCACCGGACCTGACCTCCACTGACCTCCACTGCCTCCTCCTGTGAGATCCTGAGAATGGCTGGGGGCTCTGATCTCAGGGCAGTGGTGGCTTGCAGCTGCCTCTGGAGGGGAGCCCCGGGTGCTTGATCCTGAGTCTCCCTTCAGACGGACTTTCGCTCACCCACTCATGTGGACTGTCTCGATGGACACTCACCCTTGCAGAGACTTTCACACTCCCACTGATTCCATCTCAGTCTTGCCTTGACTCCTCTATTCGATATTTCATATTTGGTAGAATTTAGCAGTGAAGCGATCCAGTCTTGAACTTTTGATGGGAGACTATTACTGATGCCGTCTCCTTTCTTGTTATGGATCTGCTCATGTTTTCTATTTTTTCACACTTCAATCTTGGTAGGTATGTGTCTAGAAATTTATTCATTTCTTCTGGGTTATCTAATTTGTTGGTGTATAATTGTTTATAGTAGTTTCTTATCCTTTGTGTTTTATTGTATCAGTTGTAATTTCTCCTTTCACTTCTAATTCTTTTTCTTAATCTAGCTAAAGATTTGTCAATTTTGTTCAACCTTTTAAGAAAACAACTCTTAGTTTCATTTGTCTTTTCTGTTGCTTTTCTATTCTTTTTCATTTGTTTCTGCTTTAATCATTATTATTTCCTTCCTTCTGCCATCTTTGGGATTCATTTGTTCCTGTTTTTCTAATTCCTTGAGGTGAAATGTTAGATTGTATATTATTTGAGATCTTTCTGCTTTATTGATGTAAGGATTTATTGCTATAAACTTCTCTCTTAGAAATGATTTTCATGTGTTTGCCATGTCCCCTAAGTTTTGGTAGGTTGTATTTCTCCTTTCTCAAGGTATGTTTAAATTTTCCATTTAATTTCTTCATTGACCCACTGGTTGTTTGGAAGCATGTTGCTTAATTTCCACATATTTGTGAATTTTCCAAAATTTCTTTCATTATTCATTTCTAATTTTATACTAGTGTGGTCAGAAAATATACTTGATATGATTTAGCTCTTCTGAAATTTGTTAAGACTTGTTCTGTTTTCTAACATACTATCTTCTCCTGGAGAATGCTCTGTGTGTGCTTAAGAAGAATGTGCATTCTGCTGCTGTGGGATGAAATGTTTTGAATAATCTCCATTAGGCATAAAGGGTAGTTTAAGTCCAATGCTTTTATTTTTTATTTTTTGTCTGGATGGTACGTCTGCTGCTGAAAGTGGGGTGTTGTATTCTATTGTTGTATTAGTCTATCTCTCCATTGGATCTTTCAATATTTGCTTTATATGTTTAGGTATTCTAATGTTAAGTGCATATATATTTACAATAGTTTTATCTTCTTGATAAGTTGACTCCTTATCCTATATAATGAACTTCTTTATCTCATTTTATAGTTTTTTCCTTAGAACCTACTTTTTCTTATATAAATATAGCTACCTTTGCTCTCTCTTCATTTCTATTTGCATAGAATATTCTTTTCCATCCCCTCACTTTCAATCAATATGTGACCTTTCAAGGAATGAATCTCTTATAGGAAGCTTACAGTTGGGTATTATTGTTTTAATTTATTGAGCCATTCTGTCATTTTAGAATTTAATCCACTTACATTCAATGTAATTATTGGTAGGTAAGGACTTATTACTGCCATTTCATTAATTGTCTTCAGTTGTTTAGTAGATTATTTGTTCTTTTCTTCCTGGTTTGCCATCCTCTTGTGATTAAGTGATTTTCTTTAGTGGTATGCTTTGCTTTTTTTTTTTACTTTTTATATTTGTGTATCTCCTATAAATTTTTACTTTGGTCATCATGAGGCTTATAGAAAACATCTTATAACAGTCATCCTCATTTATTTAGCTGTGAAGTATAACTTTAGTTGGAAGAGTGAAGGTTGAGTAGAAGCATCTTAGATGGAATAGTGCTTGTCTAGGACCTCCAAGAAGCAGAAGTCAGTTTTAGAATTAAGCACGTAAGAATTGTTAGGGACAACATCTACATGAGAAAAAACAGAGAGAGGCTGGAAGAGAGTGGAAGAGCCTTCAGACTCTAGTATAAGCCTGATACCGAGCAATAGAGGGGGAAAGATAGGCTGAGTGGAGGAACTCACATAACTGAATTTGGCCGAGGGCTCCAAACAGCCATGCTAAATATTTCTCAGCCTGTACACTATCAGAGGAATCTCCATTTCTTATGAACAGGCCTATGTTGGTGGCTTTGCTGAGCTCAGCTGGGAGCAGCTCCTATCCTTTAAAGTGTGTGCTGTGATAGATTTCAGAGCTCAGCAGCTGGGGCCTTAGTCAATCATATTCCCTCTAGCTGCAGGCCAGTGAGAGTTCTGTGTTCACAAGGCCACTATGGCAGTTCAGGTCTAAGGAAAGTTCATCAAGGCCTCAGGAGTTCTTGCTAAGGTCACCTATAACTTCTAGGAAGGAGTATGCCTCAGAACCTGAGAGGTACTCGGTGATTAGCCAGGAACAGTCCATGGCAAAAGCAGTCTCAGCAAAAATACGGTGAAAGACGTCAGAGCCCAGAGACTTGGGCCGTTGGTCAATGATCCTCCCTATAGAGATCTGGGAAGTGCAGTCTCACAGTCAGCACAATAAGGTTCCTCTAGGCCTCTATGAATCCTCCCGAGAGCCTCTGGGCCTAGAGACCTAGAGTTGGGGTAAATACACACTGAGCAATATGCTGACCCTGGCATCTGCTCTTATACATAGAAGCAAAGCACTGAGGGACCCTAGGAACTAAGGAAAATGAGATAACAGATGCCTGAGCTTCTTCGCTCTTATCAAGACATGTTCCGCCTCTTCTTGGGGCAGTATAAGTTTTATTACCTTGTCTTAACTATAAAATAGCATTTTAACTCCACAGATCCCACAGGATTATATGAGAGTCTTTGTTGATGTCTTTATCTCAACATGACTTCTCCCCCTACCTGGTACCGTTTTCTGACCCTCCGCTTCTATAGATAGTGGTTTGTGAGGTGTTTCCTTGATGTTGCCGCAGCTAAATTCCACCCAAGAGTCTGCTTCCTAGGAAATCATGGTTATCAAGGCCGAGAATTCCCACAGTAGGCTCTCTGCAGGCTGGAGAACCAGGGAAGCAGTAGTATGGCTCAGTCCAAGCCCCAAAGCCTCAGAACCAAGGAAGCTGATGGAATACCTCTCAGTTCCAAGGCCCGAAAACTTGTGGGGGGGTTCCTGGGAGGGGATACTGGTGCAAGTCTCAGAGTCCAAAGGCCAGAAAACCGGGAGTTCTGATTTCTTAGGACAAGAGTGGAGTTTCCTAGCTCCAGGAAAAAGCAAAATCGCTCTTCTCCTTTTGTCAATTCATCCCCCCCGCCAGGTCTTGGGATGGTGCCTGACCATATTGAGAGCAGACCTTCCCCACTCTGTTGCCAATCTCTTCTAGAAACTCCCTCACAGACATACCAAGAAATAGTGCTTTACCAGTAAGCTAGATAAGTGTCCCTCGACTCAGTCAGGTTGATACCAAAAATCAACCAGCTCCCAAGTGAAAAACTATAAATTATAAACCCATCTCACTTTTTATGACAAAATAAATTCCAGAGTTACAAAGCATTTTAATCATGAAAGACAAAAACAAAATAAGTACTAAAAAAGTAGAAAATTTAAGAATCTGAGTGGAGAAAGGCTTTTTAATTATGAGAGAGAATCCAGAAGACACACATTTACTTTCAAGTTGTAAAATATGTAAGTCGTTAAATACAAAGAACAACAAGCTACAATAAACCCTAAAAACAGTAAGAGAAACAAGCTAGGGAAAATATTTGCACCCAAATGATAAGCGACTCATTAGTATATAAACAGCACTTACAAATCAATATAACATGATCAGACATTTCACAGAAAAGTAAATACAAATGACTTTCAATGATATGAAAATGCTTAATCAAGGGAAAATATCATTAAAACTAGAAATATAAACCCAACTGATCCACTTAGTTGCCTCCTAATATTTTGTTCCTTTCTAACTGGGCTGGACACACACAACAACCACAAACTGCAAAGGGTTCGATTACTTAAGGTTGATGAAGATGTCAGGCATGCCATACCACGTGGACTTGAGACCTTCCAAGATGATCACTGAGGGCAAAGGAATTTAGAACATGTATGGCAAAGGAAGATTGAGACCTTCCAACATGATCACTGAGAGTGAAGGAATTTAGAACACACAAGGCAAAGGAAGCTAAATTCCAGCTGCAGCCCCAAGTCAATTGCCTCCTTGGAGATTATAGTCAGTGCCATTAGCCTTTGTCTTCTAAGTTCTCTCTGCAGTAAGAGACATCCATAAGAGCTAGGGAAGAAAGGATCCTTGTTTGGGAGGTAGATGTGTGCGGTAAGGAGTGGGTTTTTGGGGCCATGTGTCTCTCAGATCTACTATATTTACCATAGTTGATAGAAAGCCCAAGCTGCCTTGCTCTGAAATTTTCCGCTGCTGAGGTCACACTTTCTTTTTTTTATTTTAAAGATGTGAGATACAATTCAGGGTTAGGTATACAAGTGGTCATCATGCAGGCAAAAGGCCACACTTTCCATAGGCTACCTCCAGTCAACAAATAAGCCCTGTTCCTTGAGAAATAGGCCTTTTTTGATGGTCAAGCAGAGCCCAAGCACTCTTCATTGGACTTGCTGATCTTTGCCTAGACTGCAAAGTGCAATCTGATGCTTCTCTTACCCCACTCTCTGTTTTATCTCCACTTCTCTAACAAAATCCTTGCTCCTTTAGTTTCTGTCTTGACCTCTGAGAAGATGCAGATGTCTGGTCAAATGGGAAGGCAGCAGAGACCAGAAAATAAGATCCCAAGGATTCTAGCTTTTTAAACATTTATTTTAGAAAATACACCCCACACTCTCTTCCATGGGAGAGGGCTCCCTGGGTCATTTAATGCACACTTTGAGACCAAGAAGCCATTTGCAACAGTGCCAGATGACCTTCTGGTACAGAATTCCAAACACATGTGGCTATTTGGGAGTTTCTAAAATAAGCTTTTCCTTTCTTAGGATGTGATGGGGACTAAGGCAGTATTGAATTTCCATTTTTGAAGGCAGGCACTTTAATTTTTTATTGTTAAATATCAAACCTACAAAAGACTGGATAAAACATGTACATCACTTAAAAACAGTGAAATAGCAACAACTTTAACAGTGAATGAATACACAGCTAGAGGAGAAGTCATGTGGAATCAAGGCTTACAACACATGGACCCAAGACCTTGTGAGGTCCATTCCTGCCAGGTAAGCCTGGTGTAAAGGGGCCTCGATACCCACTTCCAAACTCTGGCCTGAAATTTGAACTAGGAGACTATATGCTGGCTTGCTTTCTCTATGTAGGTCCTCTGGAGAACTTTCTATGGATAAAAATGAATTGTCTTTTCATATGTCTGTTCTCCATGATGGCTGGTGCACATTGACAACTTTGGGATGTAAAGAACCTAAGGAGAGAAGGGTCAGTCATTTCATGATAGTCCTTTAAGAAGCTGGGGAATGTTCCCAACTGAGCTGACTGCCCTGCAACTCCCCAGATGCCTCCTGCCCACCTGTCTGCCCAAGACCACAAAGCATAACACTGCGAAAGGACCCCAAGGACCCACCCGCTCAGCATCCTCCCCTGGAAATCCTATTCCTTTATTCATTACACAGAAGAGATTGGCAGATGGTTACAGAAATTTTATGAAGAATTAGACTTTTTCAGTAAAAGTGTTTTTTTTTTTCATTTTGGGTTTCCCCTTAATCTTTCAAATTGAAAGTGAGCACAAATATAAAACAATTTTTATTCAGCATCTTATGATATCTGTTGGTATGTATGCCTTCAAGTCATAAGTGAGTCTCTTTTTGAGCAGAAAACCCCCAACAGATGCAGTGTTACCTTTGGGAGGTTTTCTGTTCCATTTTATTTATTTTTATTAACTGCTAAATAAGTGACACACATTTGGAGACAAGCCAGCTTTTGCATCCATCGAAGAGATAATTTTATTCTAAGGTACAAATAATGCCAAGTCTTTCGATGTTTAGATGTATCATATGTTAAAAAAAAGTGTCTCAGGTCCTGGAATAGAAAGTCCCAATCAAGGGTGTGAGTAGCACAGTCATGAGAACCTGCCACAATTCTGTAGCATAAGGACCACCAAGTGACTCTCCTTTGCCCCCATGTTCCACCCAGACTCGCCCTATGGATCAGCAGCCGTGGGAACACAGAAGCAGGCCAGGCTGAGCAAGACTCCAGCAAAGGTGTTTTTCTATTGCTTCATAACAAAAATTTAAAAACCTTGTGATTTGAAGCAATGCCTATTTATTATCTTCTGTAGACCATAAGTCTAGACATAGTTTAACTGGGTTCTTTCCTTGGGGTCTTACATGGTCAAAAAATGAAGTTGACTGGGCTGCATTCTCCTCTGCAAACTTGACTAGAGAGGGATCCACTTACAAGAGCCTTAGGTTTTTGGTAAAATTCATGTCCTTGTGATTAATCAAAGCCAGCAAGGGAGAGAGACAGTCTCCGCAGATACTGAGTCTGACCTCAGAGAAGGCCTAAAATCTCTTTAAAAGGACTTCTAACTGATTAAGTCAGTCTCACCCAGGATAATCTCCCTTTTGATTAACCCAAAATTAACTGATTTGGATTTTCAAAATACCCTCACCCATGCCACATAATATGACATAATTCATATGATATTCTAATACCAGGGGATACAGATCATGGTGCCAACTTAGAATTTTGCCTACCACACATTCCCTACTAGTACCACCTTTAGTTAGCCGGTGACCATAGTAAACACACTTTTTGCTGTCTACAAAAGACCAGCTGGAATGACATGTGAGGGCTAAGAAAGTGAAAATTTCAAAAGACCACAAGAAATAGGATAAATTGAGGAGCAACAGAGAAACTTAGAAGCAACCAAGCTGGTTAAACTATCTCACTTTCAAAGGCATCATGTCAGGAAAGTCATAGTGTGCCTGTCTGGACTATATAATCTCTACAGCTGAAGAATATTGAAAGATGTGTTCAACAAGAACCACATGCTCATATTGGGCTACCTGGAGAAAATGGCTCGAACTCTCAGACTTGACAAGCCAGTAGTTCCATAACTTGGACGGCCAATGGAAAAAATGGCAACACAAATTGGGTTACCTGGAGAAACTGGCTTTAACTCTCAGTTTTGATGATCTAATAGTTTAAGAACTTTTACATCAAATTGCGAAAGCAGTAACACAAAATTCAGTAATGACTGCCATAAGGGCATCAAGTTAGACTGTTTCTGTGAAGGAAGAAGAGATCACTTCATCTCTATAATAAATCCAAAATTAATTGGGTGTGGTGGCACATGCCTGTAGTTCCAGCTACTTGGAAGGCTGAGGTGGAAGGATCACCTGTGCCCAGCAGGTTGAGGCTGTGGTAGCCATGAGCGTGCCAGCCTAGGTGACAGAGTGAGATTCCAACTCAAAAAAAAAAAAACACACACACACACAACTGCAAATGTTTGCCTCCTGTGCCCTTGAATTTCAAATATCTATGATCCTGATATGTCTGAGTCTTCTGATATTGAGCAATCCAGAGGGACTGGTACCTTGCTTTGTAATTCATAATGAGATTCTCCACCTCATGGTCACTACCAGACATATCTTTGAACAATGTTGGGTCTCCAGTCTTTGTGATATAAGTCAACTTGTGCAACTCTTCACCTTATCCAGGGAGGATGATCCCAGTACCCTGGAAGTGTTTCTTCCTCAAGATGTCTATGTCTGGCACTATTCTTTAGTACGGCTTCAGCCGTGAAGCCCCTGAGGAAAGTCTATGATCAATAGAATGACACTTCCAAATATCTTTAATGAGTCTACCTAAGTCCAATAGACCAACACTCTATGATTAACTTTTTTCTATCAGGAAATAAACTTCCCCTATCCTCATTGCCCATATTTGCTGTCTTCATTTTGAATACCTCCTCAACCAAATTTCTAGATTATAGATAGTCATTAGGTGACTTGGAAACAATAGCAGAAAACAGTCCATTTTTACTGGCTCTCAGATCGCTCCAGATTGAGCCTAACCCAACAAAGTACCCCAAGTAGAGTCAGCACAAATTAATTTTTGATCCTCACACTTATCTGTTTAAGTACTGTTATTCAGAGTACTGTTGAGGCTGGGGAATACCACCACCTATAACATTCAACTTCAGGGCTATTTAAAAATCCCAGCTAAGAAAGAATAAATTTTCCACTGATTTTAGGAAGCTACTATGCCACTGGTAGCTTCCTAAAATCAGTAGAAAATTTATTCTCTCTTTTTTAGCTGGTTAAGCTGTGTATTTACATTTAAGCAAATATAAACACAGAGGAAGTTGAAAAGTAATATTTAAAGAATCGGGTAACTAATAAAAATACTTAATAGAATATTAAAAATACAACTTGAGCAATTTGCAGAAAGTAGACTAAAAAGACAAAAGGAATACAATGATAAAGTTTTAATAAGATAGCCCAAAATCAGACTAAGAAAATTTCCAGGTATTAAGAAAAAAGAGATGGAGAATATTATTAAATAAATAATTCAAGAATGCTTTTGAAAAATGAAGGCCATGGGTATCCAAAGCAAATGGAAAAACAAAAATACTTCAACAAAGGTATATTGTTGTAAAATGTCAAATTATCAAGAAAAAAATAAAAAGAAATAGGCAATCCTAAAAAGAAGGAAATTTCTATGCTAAAACTTCCCATTTTTCTCAAATAGATAAGAATGATGGAGACAGAGGATGAGGGCTAAGACCAAGGAAGGAATACTCTCTGAGACTATGTCTTCCTAAAATTGTAACCACATGGAATTTGAACTTCTTTTTTTTTGAGTTGGAGTCTCACTCTGTCGCCCAGACTGGAGTGCAGTGGCCGCTCCTGGCCACTGTAGCCTCGACCTGCTGAGCTCCGGCAATCCTTCCGCCTCAGCCTTCCAAGTATCTGGAACTACAGGAGTGCGCTACCACACCAGGCTAATTTTTTGATTTATTGTAGAGATGAGGGCTCACCAAGTTGCCCAGGAGGGTCTCGAACCCGTGGGCTCAGGCAATCCACTCACCTCAGCCTCCCAAGGCATAGGATTACAGGCTGAGCCACCGAGCCTGGCTGAGAATTTGAACTTCTAATGAAAGTGGTTAAGCATGTTGAAAATATATATGGATGCATGGGCAATGATGAATAATTGTTTGCTCAAAGCAAGCATGAGGAAAAGTTGAATTTTTTAATACTTTCCCCATTAAGATAAAACCTGAAGGTCCCACACGTTTCTGAGCATCAAGAGAAGAGAACCATAAATGTGACTTTTGGGGGAGAAGTGCTTTAATAACCCCTTGTGTTGTCACTAAATAATTACAGAAGAAGCCCAGAGGTCAGATCTAAAGACAAAATGTTTTAATTTTACTCGCTTCCTACCCAGTCCAAATAGACCCAGATTGAGCCTAGCCCAACAAAGTACCCCAGGTAGACCCCTACAAGGACAAGATAGAGGGTAGTGACTCAGGATCTTAAAACATTTGGGTTCAGGGTCTTCTCTATGGCAGTGGGTGACTTAAACACCTATGAACCTTGCTTAATATATTTGTACAGCTCTTCTGAACTTTCTGAGATTATAAGTCAATACTTCATAATGGGTAGCAAGGTGCAAGAATGAGGACCTTATTGTATGTTACATTGTAGAAAAATATTTGGAATATATAAAATACCTTTCTCAATTGGTTCACAAATGTCGATCCACATATAACTGAAAAATGAGGGCTAATTTATCAGAGCATAGAACTAACAGTACACTTCAGGACTGTTGGCTATTGTGAGAATGTATGCAAAAGGCTATAATGCCTAGGGTTGATTTCCTGATCTTGTCACTCCTAAGACATGGTTGTCCACTACGAGGACTAGAATATACCAACACATACGTTGATTTCTCATCTAATGCAAGCTATTACTCCACAATGACCACAGGGTTGAGGCCAAGACATGACCCATTACTTTTAGAAAAAGTAGCACAGGGAAATCTTTCCAGTAATGACAGATGAGAACTAAAATGTGTCATCTACCCTGTGAGTGTTATGTGGAGGCCTGTGGCTTATGGCCCTTGTTTCAGTACCACAAGAACACAAAGTAAAGTGTTTCCCTAACACTCTCCTCATTTCTCTTTTATTGCCTCACCCCAATAAGAAAAGTCAGACTGGTCCCATAAAGAGGACACACCTGTGTTGAGGGCCCTGGGCAATTTCATTTTAAGATCAACAAAAGATCATCAGGTAGAAGGGAAAATCTTTTGTCAGAGGTGGGATCTACCAGTGAGTCATCCCTGCACACAGCATTGACATGACTGGGCCCTTAACCTCAGCCTTTCTCCACTCTAAAGAGAGCCCAATGCAGATAAGGTTGGACACCTGCAATCTCAGAATCATAGTTGTAGAAGCATGGGAAAGAAATTGGTTGACCCAGGCCTATAATAAACAGTCTATATAATCAGCATTTTTTTTGAGAATTTCCTATATATAAATTTAAGGCAGTTGTATAGTGAGAAACCTCACCTGGACCAAGTATTCTACTTGAGACATAGGAAAAATCATGTCAGGCAGACAGTGCAAAAGGAAGATCAAAGTTGTGTCCAGCAAGAGCTCAGGTGAATATCACCCCTCCCCTGATACACTTAATTTCCATTCTGACAGTAAACTAGTCAAAATATCATGATGACCAGTTACCATTAATATAATCAACAATGAAGGCACTAGTGATGAAGATGAAATAGCCTTAGTAAACCAATCTCAGCATCTTTGGGTATTTAATTGTGAGGCACAAGAAAAAAAATCAGTATAACAAAAGACAAACATAATTACTTGAACCCAGCTGACTGCACTGATAGAGGGTATAACCAGATGACATATTATCAACCCATATTGAAAAAGACTGAAACACTCTTATAATTTCTGTTTTCTCAGATTTTGTCTGGGGAGGTCTTACTTTGTCCTTCATTTTTGAATGTCGGCTTTATCACATACAGTATTCTTGGCTAGCAGTTTTACTTTTCCCTCTGCTTTTTGACTATATCAACGCACTCTTCCTGGCCTATAACATCTTTGCCAAGAAATTCACTGCTAGCCTTGAAGCTCCCTTATTTTATTTGCATATTTTCTTTTGCTGCTTTCAGAATCCTTTTTTATCCTTGATTTTTGAGAGTTTGATTATAAGATGTCTTGGTGTAGTCTTGTTTGGATTAAATCTGATTGAAGACCTTTAGCCTTCTTGTATCTAAATATTTATATACTTAAAAATGTTTTTATTCCTTTGTCTCTTTTCTTTCAAACTTTTATAACTTGAACATTTTCTTTTTTGATACTGTCCTATAAGTTCTGTAATCTTTCTTCACTATTTATTCTTTTTTTTCTCCTCTGACTATATTTTCAAAATAAGCTGTATTAAAATTCAGAGATTCTTTATTTTATTTAAGTTTGAGGTTGGTGATCTCTATTGCTTTTATTTTTTTCATTTATTATATATTTCAGCTACAGAATTTGATTTTTTAAAATATTTTCAATCTCTATGTTGAATTTCTTATTTTGGTCATTTATTTTTTTTCCTGATTTTATTGAATTGTTTATTTTATTAAGGTTTGCTGGTCTTCCTTGTAGCAATTATTTTGCATTTTTTGCTTGTATATCTCAATTTCTCAAAAGTTAGCTATTGGAAGATTATGGTCTTTTGGTGGTGTGTGACTCCTTGGTTTTTTTTATGTTTCTTGTTGCCTATTGATATCTATGTATTTGAGGAAGTGGAGACTTACCCATTCTCTACATACTGGCTTTGTCTTGGATAGCCCTTCACCGGTCTGCCTATATAAGGATTCTGAGCAGGCTTTCCAGCATAATTTAAGGGCAGGCTTACTGCTGGAGTCCTTAAGGAGGCTGACCTGGTACCTGGGTTGGCAGGCACTGTAACATCTTTGCTAAGAAATTCACTGCTAGCCTTGAAGTTGTCCAGGAATTGGGACCACTGAGCTTGGCCTGGAGGTGAGGAGGCACAGAGACCAAGGCTGTCACACAGGCCTGGGGCTGTGGAATCTAGCCTGGTGCCGGGATGAGTCTGATGCCTAGGTTTGCCTGGTTGGGTCTAGGGCCTGGATTAACTGGGGTGGACCTGCTGATTGGGTCTCTTAGAACAGGGCTGGCCCCTGGATCTGCTAGAGCATAGGAGCATAAGGGCTAGCCTGGTGCTGGCAAAGTATGAAGTCTCTGTGGCATTTGCCTGGCATTTGGAGCCGGGGTGCCAACCTGGTGCTGGGATGGCCTTGAAGCCTGGGGCTGGCTTGGTGCTGGGTGGGCCTGGATCCTGTATCTGTGGGGGCCAGCCTGATGACTAGAAGTATGGAGGCATCTCAGCGCTGGAGTCAGCCTGGCACCTGATTCTCTGAGGGCTAGCATGGCACTAGGGTGGTCCCAAACCACAGAGCTTTGAGGGCCAGTTAAGAGCTTGGGGCCACTGGAGTCAGCCTGAGCTGGAGCTGGCCTGGAGAATGAGTTTCCTGGGCCGAGCTGGAGCCTGGAGCTGAAGAGTGCTGCCTGGGGCTGGGGTGAGCTGGGGGACCGTGGCCATGGGAGCCAGCCTGGTGTTGATCGAGGCTCGGTGCCTGGAGACAGAGAGGTCAGCCCAAGAGACAAGAGGTCAGCACAGAGGTCAGCCCAGTTGTCTAGGGATTGGGACCACTGAGCTTGGCCTGGAGGTGAGGTGGCACAGAGACTAAGGCTGTCACACAGGCCTGGGGCTGTGGAATCTAGCCTGGTGCCGAGGTGAGCCTGAGAACTTAGTTCAGGATGCTGGCCTGGAGTCCGGGGCAAAGGGATTTGTCTGGCGCTAGGTTTCACTGGGGCTATACCAATTTTGGGGGCCAAAGCAAGGTCCCCTCAGTGTTCACTTTATGTTTCTTTCACAAGAAGGGCATTTTTCTGTACTGTGCTGCCTGGTGTTAGGGGAGGAGTGATGTGAGTAACGTAAAACTGTCCTCCCTACCCTCTTTGATGCAGCTTATTTCTGTGCTACACCTGGGTGCTGTCATCCCACCTGGTTCTCTTAGCCCTTGTGAAAGTATTTTTGTAGGGGATAGTTGTCCAAATTGATGTTTCTACAGAGGAACAAGCACTAGAAAGTCTTATTCTGTCGTCTTGTGGACTTCCATCTTTCAAAGTTGATTTGTTTTGGTTTAAGCCCCAAACTTGATACTCTTCTGTTACAACAGCAATAGAAAATAAATGCTGTACCCGTCCAAAACTTTTATTTCAATTTCTACACTTATAAGTATCCAGAATAAGTCACTGATGTTTCCTTTATATTTCAAATAAGAGGGCTCATAACTATTATTTCCAAGATGCTGCATAGACCACAGACTTTTAAGAGAAAATTACCAGAGCAGATTTAAATTTCTCTAAGCAAAGAAGTACTCGCTCTTTACAAAGTGAGCTGCGTGACTCAGTAGGGTCTTCGTTCTGCTGAACAATCCAGGGGGAAATAAACAGAATCAGAAAGGGCTCAATGGGCAGTTTCTCAGGTCATTTCTCCAATCACTCCCCAACTCTGAGAATTATAAGCTGAACAAGGCTGTAAGAGTGATCAAACTCACCTGAACTCACTGAGAAACACTACCAAATATTGATAGTGTACTGTATCATACAAAGTTGACCTCCAAAATTTCACTGTGGACTCAGCAGAGATGTCAAGCATTGCCCAGCATTGCAGCCTGGGATCAAGAAGCTATAAGGACAAACAAGATTGATCTGGCTTCAAATATGTGTCCTAGTGCAGGGCTTATTCCCTGAGGAACGCTGTCCCTGATGGGCTGTGCCAGAAGCCCAACAGTGGGGCAAGAAAACTCAAAGGCATTGAGATGACTTAGTCAGAGAAGCGGTAGGAACCTGAGATAGATCCACACACCCCTATTTCTTCACCCCAGGAAGCGCCTGTGAAGAAGCTGCAGACCCACCTAAAAGTGAAGACGGGTCTCTGGATCCACCGATTGCACAGGAGAAAAACAAGGTCTAGAGTAGGTACAATAAATCTAGTTGGCCCTGGATCAGGCACAAGCTAAGTCCTTTAAGACACACACACACAGGAAAGGAAGAATACAAAGCCCTGGAAACCTATGGAGCGCCGAGGTTTGGGCATCGGCACAGCTGTTTAAAAAGCCTTGATCCCTATTCACACTCCTCTGCCAGCCCCACTTGACTTGAAGCTCAGCGCACTTAAGGAAGTGAAGACACACCTAGCCTAAACTTTTCCCTACCTACTTCCTCATTATTTCTAAGGCATAACTTTAAAAGATTTGAAAGCCTGCCTGTTTTGTCAAGTGATTCCAGATTCCACACTGGAGCATCAAAGACCGTACTCACACACCCATTTACCTATTCCTGCTCATCCTATCCTTTCTTGGATAAAGTAAGTGATGTTGACTCAGCAGTTCTCCAGGAATGGTGTGGTGAGCATATTACAAGTTATAATGTCCTAGGTGAAAATCTAAAGACTAGCTGTGTTCTAAAAAACCTAAATCAGACTCTGAAGGTAAGAGGAATAATTCCCACTGAAGGAAAAACCTAGGTCACAGTCCTAAGGTCCTTCTTCTGGATGATTTGTACCTGATAAGCCTGTGGGTTGTAATAAAAGTGTGAAAATTTTGTTCCAAATAAGCCTATAAACATTCGACTTTTCTTAGCCATGGGGTTCCAGCCTATATTACTTGCACAAATTCTCAACTCGGACCAGGGCATTGTGCTCCCTCGTTTCACTCTCATGCACTGCTTGCTGTCCCTCTCTATTCTTACTCTGTGGAGGTAGCAAAGCTAACTAGGAAAACACTCAAGCGATTTGGGACTGTATTTACATGTCCAAGTATGTGAAAGGCATGCACAGTATTGAGAGATTTTAGTTTTCAGCATTTAAAGAAAAGAAAGGCTGTAATGGATGAAACTTGTTCCCACTGAGCTGTGGGATAAAGGATTATGATATCTACTCTACAAGATTCATTTGTTTATCAAACTTGTAGTCACTTTACTTTTTTCCCTGAATGTTTGTTATTTTCAGAACAAGATAATATGGAAATACAGAAAACAATTGCACATCAAAATCTTTGATCAGAGCTGTGAGATAATATTTTAATTGAAAGTCATTGTGACTAAAACTTGAGAATGAAAAGAACAAGAAAAACCTCCCCACTACATGTCTTTCCTCCAGATGTGGCCATTCTTAGGCCAATATTGTCCACCTTTCATTCCACCAATGTGGCAGGCGTCTGAAAAGCATACATGCTAGGGAACTTGAGAGCAGGTGCTGTGGAAAGACCAACAAACTTATTTATCAACAGGTCTCTCAATTGGTATATATAGATACCCTCTTTCACTTCTAGAATTACCTTCTCCCTTTAAACATGAGCTATATCCATGAAATAGAATATTTTTCTTTATTTACCTGATTTATTTTTAATTTTAAAGATGTGGGGTACAATTCAGGGTTAGGTATACAAATGTTCATTATGCAGGTACCCTTGTTGATGAGGTGAGCCCCTCCTTCCCCTGGCAGTTTCCCTCAGCTGTCAATCTCTTTCTTATAGTATTGCGATAATTGTTCAAGGTCTGCTTATGAGTAAGAATATATGTACTCTGTTCTTTGTTTCTGTGATAAATCACTGAGTACAATAGACTCTAAATCCATCCAAGTTGCTGTGAAGTCCACATGTTTGTCCTTCTTTATGGCTGCATAATAGTCCACTGTGTATATGAACCACTTTTTTTTATCCAGTCCAGCTTCGATGGGTAGCATGGTTGGTTCCATGTTTTTGCTATTGTGAATAGAGCTGCAACAAACATGCATGTGCAGGTATCTTTTTGGTAGAATGACTTGAGTTCCTCAGGGTATATTTCCAATAAGGGGATTGCTAGGTCATATGGAAAGTCAATTTCTAGTTCTTTCAGAAATCGCCACACTGTCTTCCAAAGAAGCTGCACTAGTTTGCATTCCTACCAGCAGTGCAGAAGCATTCCTTTTTCTCTGCATCCTCACCAGCATCTGTTGTTGTTTGTTTTATTAATGATGGCCATTCTTACTGGGGTTAGGTGGTATTTCAATGTGATTTTGATTTGCATTTCTCTGATGATTAGTGAGGCTTTTCTAGGATGGCCTAGCACAATGAACACCTCTTAGAAAATGCAGAACATTCAAGAAACACTCCTCTGATTTTGCTTGGCTTCTCCTAAAAAGGCTTATTCTTGGCACCTGTCTTCACATGGATCTTGGAAAAGGAAGGGTAAACCATTTCCTTATAAGGAGCATGATTTTGAAGGTCAGAATTAATTCCCTAATTGTTAGAACTAACAAGACCCTGTAAAAGTAAGTTACATGAACATACCTTTTTCATGGACTGCTTATTAGGTCAGTTCAGTGTACATGACTATGTATAATCATTATACATGACAAGGGCAAAAATATAATTTGTTACTAGTGCTAACTTGTTCTTATATGTGTTTAATGTGCTCTTATATGTGCTCCTTCAATAATCTAAGAAGGTAGTGATAGACAGAGTCTTAAGTCTCTCAAGAGCTTCATGCTTTGCAAAGGGCTGTAGTAGAATACCCAATCACCTTGGGTGCTCACCTAACAATTCGGTGACCAAGCCAATGATAAGTGCCAGGAAATACAGAGTTTAAGTCCTGAGGTCCTACATGGGACCTCGTGAGAGTATCACATGAGAGTATCCAAAACAAGATTATAACATCTTACTACTCCCAACAGACCTACATCTACTGACTACATGGATACCCGCATGTTCATCAACTGGAAAAAACCTAAAGATTGCTATGTTCTCTCTGAGGCTAACAGAAATCATCACAATAAGCTTTTCTCGTTGGGATGATTACGAGGTCCAACAATTAAGTCTGTGAACTCATTCTAGGAAAAGTGCTACATACCTCGTCGATGCATATCACTACAGTCACCTTTGAAGTCCTCCCCTTGGGAAGCTATGCACTGATGCCAGCAGCTAGTCCACGCTTCAAAGCAATTTTAGAACTCTTTCTCTGGAATGACCATCAGAGCTGTCATCACATTACCCTTGATCCTTGAATGTCATCAAAATGTCTTCCTTTCTTTTTTATTTTATTATTATTATTATTATTTATTTTAAAGATTATTTATTTTAAAGTACAATTTAGGGCTAGGTATACAAATGTTCATTATGCAGGTACCCTTGTTGATGAGGTGTGCCCCTCCCTCCCCTTGTGTCTTCCTTTAAATATTTCCTTTATCTTCAGGTAAAGAAAAAAAGTTATTGGGAGCCAGGTCAGGTGAGTATGGAGGTTGCTCCTATACCGTCATTTGTTTACTGGCTTAAAAAATAATCCCTCACAGACAGTGCTGTGTGAGCTGGTATATTGCCGTGATGCAAAAGCTCCTTCGGGACCATTTTTGCACACTCCTTTCTCATGCCAAGATTTTCAGATAAGATTTTCCTGTTTCTCTATCAATGTTTATTTGGTCTGCTATGCTTCTCACAGTCAGTTGACATTTTGACACATAATTTGACAAAATTTTGCAATGTTTTCATCAGTTTTGCTTGTTACTGGCTGTCCTGACCTCTCTTCATCAGTGATGCTTTCTCTTCTCTCAGAAAAAAATGTTTAATCCATGTGTACACTGCTGTTTTCTTCATGGCATTATCCCTATAAACTTGGACTAACATGTTTCTGATTTCTCTTCCACTCTTGCCAAGTTTAACAAGAAATTTAATGTTTTTAATTGCTCTAATCAAACTCTGATATACTCACAACAGCTCTGGAAACCTTCCTAGGAATGTGACTTAGTTATGTCTAGGGACTGGGAATGAGTTCCTTGCTCTCCTGTAGTCTCCATGTCATTGCTAACTTTGGAAAGAGGAACAGGGGCTCTTTTCTTCTGACTGATTTCAGAGTGCAGCTACAAATGTTCAGTTAATTTGGAATCTAAGATTTTCTTCACGCTATATCCAGAGAGAACTGAGTTTCAATCCTCACTATGTCACATCATCTAGGTGACCTGGTACCAGCAATAGGATCAAAGAACAAAAGATCAAAAATGACAAGAATGAAGCAGTTGAAGTGAACATAGTCTGAAAAGGTTCCCATCTTGGATGATTAGTGATGAGCTTCCAGCAAACGTCAATATAAAAAATAAAATAAAACTCATCATTTTTTGAATGATCCTCAATGGTGGGCTCTCATTATAAAATCTCAACATAGAATACATCCAATCACTTGGGTTCAGGCTGGCTCAAACAGGTTTATAACTCTACTCTCTAAGAAAAGAGGAGAAATTTGGAATATGCAAAACAAGGTAATTATATATTCAGAAATATATTCCCACGGAACTGATTAGCAGCTTGAACTCTCTCTAGTGCTAACTTGTTTTTATATGTGTTTGATGTGCTCTTGTATGTGCTCCTTCAATAATCTAAGGAGGCAGTGAGAGACAGAGTCTTAAGTCTCTTAAGAGCTTCATGCTTTGAAAAGGGCTGTAGTAGAATACCCAATCAACTTGGGTATTCAACTTGGTCAAATGCCAAGTTGGCGTCATTCCTTCAGTATGGTTAGGCATGACTGAGCATACCAGACTAACAACAGGCTTATCTGTGAAGACCAAATACTCTAGTTAAGTCCACTGGCTGAATTCTTAACAGCTCCACTGATAGAGTAACTAAGATGCACAAGTCCTCAGATTTCCTCAGTAGCAAGTAAGCCCCCTGCCCCATAGAGTTGCTGCTCAGCAAAACTGCCAGGAGAGGCAAAATCCATTTTATTACACACTGACGAACAGCAAGTTATTAAAAAATTAAAAATTAAAAATAGCAAGTACTATTTATTTTCCTTGTATCACAGTCATCTCTGCTTAGAAAAACATTGCCAAGAATAAACCAGGAAGGAGTTAAGAACTGGAAGGCATGACTAACCACTACCTCTCTTACCCAGAAAATGTCTCTGGATCAAAGTTATGGGCTAAGGGTCAGTTAATTGCAGTTAAGGGGTGTGATAGTATGGGACCGCAATGGCTTCAGAATCCTCCAGATCTCCAGACAGGCTCTGGCTACCTACAGCAAAAGTTACAATGCTGTGACCACTGTCCCCCACCTGTCTGGGACAACCGTATATCTAACAGTGACAGTCCCCACAAGAAAGTTTCAGGGGACATCCAGCTTCAACTTTGCTTAATCTCAGTCTTTGCTTCCTCTGGGGAAATTGCAGAATCCATAACTGAGGTGTCATGCCTTTGGAGGACAGCCAACTATACGGCACGGCATGACATCCAGCCCAATTGGACATCAGCCCCTTAGAGAACAAATATTTTTAATAGAGCCTTTAAACCCTGTAAGACTCCTTCTATAAGGGCCTGAAGGACAAAGAGAGTAGTCACTTTAAGAACACTATCATTAAAAAAAAAAACCCTGAACTCATACTTAATAAAATGAATTGTAAGATAAAAAATACACAGATGCATAGTCAATATCCTCAGATATGTAAAGGCTGATATAAACCAAATGAAGTATATGAAGTTAAAACAAATGAAAATATTTAGTAAAAAAATATAGTACTGTGTAAAAATATATGGAATAAGTAGCAAAATAAACATGGCTGAAGACCACAGGGAGATTTCTTGATAACCAGAAGCTAAAATGAGGAGGATGATGGAACTGAATGTTTAAATATCCCCTTCTTCCTTGGCCCTCAAAGTGCAAGTAGGGAGAGGTACAAGACTTCCAAGGTATTTGTGTTCAGGATACCCTCCACAGCCCTGAACGCATTGCTCAAATACCTACAAGACTCTTCTCTGCTTAGACAACTCATCTAACTTTGAGTTACAGAAAGCTTCATAAGGGAACAGCAATAAGTAATGAACTGGCTATTCTCTGTATTACATACTTATGTAATACTATTTTTCTATCAGTATGAAATATCATCCCTATAAATTGGAATGTGAATTTTGGTCTAGATTCAGCTAAGAATTCAAACTTCAAAATAATTACCCATAAGAGGACTAAAAAAGACACCAGGTATATCTGATGCTGTATTCCTGATCTGGTCAACCCTAAAAAATATCACACCATTAATGGCATCAGGAAATGCTAAATACAGCCCATTTTCCCTTCCAGGAAAACTTAACCCACAAAGACTATAATATTGTTTTATTAATGATGGCCATTCTTTCTGGAAACCCATCAACTTTTAGGGAGAATGCCAAGGGGAAATCACCCAATTGAGAGACGAGAAATTACTCATGACACTTGCCCTAATTACCTGCCCTGTGACTGTTTTTCAGGAAGAAGGACAGTGATCTACAGATTTTGATTCTGCATTATTAGAACACAAGAAGCACAATGGGAAATAAGGTGTTAAATGGCACAAATCTACAATCAGTATAAATTCTGTGTTTGATAGCAGAGTAGGGTGACTATAACTAAACAAAAACGTATTGTACTTGGGTGACAGACACCCCTAATACTATGACTTCATCATTGCTCATTATAAACATGTAACAAGATTTTACTCCATGAATTTGTACAAAAGAAGATGGTTCCTTAGCTTTATAAATCTAATGTATCCTCAAGCAGTTTACCCAAAGAAACCAGAGCTGGTGCCACAAAGAGAACATACCTCTTTCAAGACCCCTGGGCAGCCACATTTGTAGTTCTACCTGAGATCATCAGGGAAGAGGAGAAAATACCTCAGAGATGAGATCTGCCAGTGGGTCAGCCCTGCACACAGCATGTACCTTTCTGGGCTCTGACTCTCAGCTCTTCACTGTCCAAAAGGAGCCATGGGAGAGAAAGTTGAGCCCTTGAGATCTGAGAACCATGGATGTGGGGGTCTGGGGAAGAGACTGTGATGGCTCGGGTCCACAACAGATACTGCACTTATAGTCCAAATCCACTGCAATGTCCCCTGGAGTGAAATGGTGTGAATATCTCCACCAGAGCAGTCAGGTGATGAGAAACCTCATCTAGTCCATCCCAAATAATCCGTGTTTGAGATCGACCCTCACGTGAAAACAGAAGAAACAAAAGGGTCAGACACACAAGATGAGAGCATGATGCAGGCTGTGTGCAGCCGGGGCCGAGCTGGAGGGGCCAGACACCTCGACACAGAGGTGGGCAGAGTGGCAGCCTAACCCATGCAGCAGCACCTTCCACTCTAGGACAGCGCAGCATCTGATCCAGGCACATGAGCGAGGTCCGCCAGGGACTCCAAGAAGGGGTATTTAAAACAACCTGTTCTTTCTCATTCCCTCCTGGGGTTTTAAACGGGAGGACGGTGTAAACTCTGCTAGGCTTCCTAAAAATTATGGTAGCTAAAGAAAGTAGAATGACACAGGAGAGAATAAATTCCTCTCGCTAAAAAAGTACATCAGTTGCTCAAATTTAAGTAAGATGTAGTCAATTTTTAGAGTTCAAAGACTGGCAGAAATACCTTACAAAACCTGAATGTTAACATAAAAACCTCAAATCATACTTTCTCCTTAACTACAGAGAGAAGTGTGTGGCAATAAAACCATTGGCATATTAAAATATTTACACCAGTGTGGACATCTAAACTCTCTAATGTTCTTTAATTCCCAATGAAGGAATGAGTTTTGTGCAATATTTCTACAATGGTTAGCAGAGGTCAGTTCATGGCAGGAGAGGAAGATCTGACTTATAAGGTAGATCTATTTAAGATCCTTAAACAACACACTCATCTGTTTTCCTTGCAGTATAAAATATTATAATCTAAAAGATAAATATCCTTTTACTACAATAAAGTGTGATCAAAAGTTTGCAAGCTGAAGTATTTAATTCAAGCAGGCAGTGAGGAAGACAGAGATGCAAACATGCTGAATGACACGTAAAGCTGTATAAAGAATTTCCTCCCAGAAGAGGGAAAATTCCCCATTACACAGTGATAGAGTAGGGAGCTACTTGTGACAGTAGGTACGGAGCCTGCCTTCATCCGTTGTATGTTATACAGAAATACCCAAGGCTAGTTCATTTATAAAGAAAGGGGGTTTTTATGGCTCACAGTTCCTTGGTGTGTGTGTGTGTGTGTGTGCGTGTGTGTGTGTTTAGATCAGAAAATATAATTTATTTAGAAAGTAAATTAGAGAGAGAGGAGATTCACCTCCCCAACATAGGGCAAGGGGCCAAAGCTAAGAAAACCTAGTGACTATAGCTCAAAGAACACATGGCCTGGCCAGTGCTTAACAAAACAGTGGCCTGGCTCACAGATCATGATACAAGAATCATGGCACTGGCATTTGCTTGACCTCCAATGAGGGACTCATGCTGTTTCTCCTCATGGCAGAAGATGAAAGGCAGCTGGCACGTGCAGCGATCACAGGGCGAGATG
Organism: Tarsius wallacei; assembly: GCA_963574415.1. Lineage (NCBI taxonomy): Eukaryota > Metazoa > Chordata > Mammalia > Primates > Tarsiidae > Tarsius > Tarsius wallacei. The sequence goes on from CAUYQG010074168.1 coordinate 30,766, forward strand.
AGAAGAAAATGAGTGATGGGAGAGATGCCAAGCTGTTTTTAACAACCAGTTCTGGCAGGAACTAATACAGCAAGAATTCATTCCCCTCGTCCCCCCAAAGAGGACATTTATCTATTCATGAGATATCTGCCCTCAAGAGCCAAACATCTCCCACTAGGCCCCACCTCCATCATTGATCATTTCAACACAATGTTTGGAGGGGATAAACATCTACACTGCATCAGAGCCCATCCCTCTTCTGCCAAGCAAGAAGCCCAGGTGGCTTGACATTTTACCAGAAGGACTGTGTTGCCCCATGCCACACCATTACCCTTCTGGATTCCCTTGCTTTCACGCAAACTCCCATGTCTGCAGCAAGTGGTGATTGACTACAAATAATTTGACAGAGTTGGTAGGTAGTTGACCAGGCTCTCCTCCACCCAGAAGGACCTTCTGAGATATAGCCTATACCCCGCAGGGTCTTAACATGCGACCCAGCTGCGATCAGCCCGGTAGTGACCAGTTCAATGCCATCTCATTTCATGTTCACCACTCCCTCTTCTACACACCCTGGGATTCCTTCCAAATACAGTAGTTCAAGTTCAACCCAAAGTTCAAATCTAAGACTCTCAATTCAGGAATCCAGCCAATTCCTCATAGATTTCACTTCCATTTTTTTCATTGGCAAGTCTAAGAAAAAATGCAAAATTAAACTTATATCATGAATGTAAACTAGGACCTATCTTTTTAATGTCTCTAGGTTAATATGTCAAGAAAAATTAAGGGGATTTGTTCAATTAAAATTTCAAAATTATTCACATAAATACCTGAAAGACACAACTTGCCAAATCTTACATAAAAACTATATATAGGATATACAGCTTCTACATACTCACATGCCCATTATACGAAGCCTTCCATACAAACCATTCTAAGTCTGAAGCCACCTCAATTCCCTCCCAAATTATTTTATGAGACTCCATTTCAGTGGAATATTTTCAGGTAAGATACAATAGCAGCTTCACCCTCAAATTTAAGCTCCCACTTGCTCTGACTTGAAGTTCAGCATACTCAAGGATTTGGAGGGGGTCCTTTCTCATCACCATTCCTCTCTAGTGGTAAGCAATTCTATTAAATATGTATACAAGCTTTCAAGGTTATAAAAACTTTCCTGTTTGTCATGTGATCCCTGGTTCCACTCCAGGGCACTGAACACCTTATTCATACTTAAACCCCAAGGGCTTCCCCCTCATCCTATCCCTTCCTAAATCAATATGGAAATCTAGACTCAGGGTCTCCAGACATGGTATTGGAGTGTATGTCTTACTGGTAAAGACTTCTCATGGAAAAAGAAGCCTAAACCTAGAAGAATCTGCAAGTAAGATAACAAATTCCAACTTAAGGCCAATAATAGTCTCCAAGACAATGTCCTGGTCACAGACCTCAGGTGAGTGCCTTTACCTGAGATTAAAATGGCAAACTTGGGCCATTGATTTGTTAAACTCTGGTGTGTTCACATGGCTCTTTGAGCTGTGGCTGCCATGTCTCCTGGTTTGGGCCCCTTTCTCTACCCCCTGGGGAGGTGAATCTCTCCCTCTTCCTCTCTAGTTTACTTTCTAAATTATCTGTATTTTCCAATCTAAAAAAAGGCAAATGAATCAAGAATCTATTTCTTCCCTTGGTGACACTTTGCTTGGCTTCCTAGAGATTGAGCTAAGATATGCAGCCTCATCTCCTTCCTAGAGTGCACTTAATTTGATATTTTGTCTTAGAAAAAATGAAAATAATGTTTTAAAAACAAATACACTCTTTCTCAGAATCAGTGAACAAAGACAATTGTAAAGACAAAGGTAAAACATCAGGAGTGAACCTACAAAACATGTCACCACCCTTGGATGTTAATTTTCAGATCTAATAAGGTCAACATAAGAAACATCCTAAAAAAGGTCAAATTAATCCAGCTGACTGCACTGATAGTTGCCATCACTTGAAATATTGGCATTGTACCTCACAGTAAGTATGACCTAGTCTTATAGCTCTGGAGTCTGAGAAAGAAATTTGGAACAGAAAAAGACACTTTCAAATCCAGAATCTAGTCCAATTTATTTAAGAACAAACCAAACATTGCAGGCTTAAGTTTCTAACACTTTCTCCAAGAATAGTCAGGACACAGAGTTCCCTGGTCTTACAACAGACTCTTCCCTAAGGACAAGGTAGACTCACGTGCCACCAGGTGCATTCTCACTACTTTACTGCCAATGAAGTTGAGACATAGTAAAAGCCCTTATGCTCAGAGCTAGCCAGTAAGGTCTCTGTTTCACATCAGGTTAATGGTCAACAGAGTGGCCTAGAGAGATGTGACACTTTCCACTGTGCACCAGCAAACAGCACATTTATCTGAAGCGGAGCCTGAATACCATCCTTTTCCTTCAATGAGATAAAACCTCTAAGACCTTGGAAACAATCTCCCAAGAGAACTACTGGAATTCTGCCTTGTTCTCTAGGGCCTACTCCATAGATCAGCTACCCCTGTAGCTCTCTTGGTGAGGCAGCACAGGGAAGATTAGCAAAACAGCAGCTCATGGAGAAATCTACCATACCACCATTATCCCGTCTGCCAGACTTCCCAGTGTTGAACATCTTACTTAACATTCGACAGCGGTGATTTGGGGATGAGAGCTATAACCCTCATGTCTACTTCAGTGGAGGAGTCTATGTTTAAATAAAAGAGGAATTTTGTCTTTTTACAAACACTGCTGCCTACAAAAAAGAATTTACTCTCTCTCCTAATGAGTCAATAATCATTCAAGTTGGAGAAGGAATGTCAGAAACCATGTATTACCAAAAAAAAAAAAAAAAATTCCAGGGGAACACACAGCCCCTATGGCCATGAACCTACATCTAGAGGAATAGCATTCTCTATGTACTGCTTAGTGGGGGCTTCTTATAAGGACAGGTTCATGATGGCAATGTCCTTCAAAATCAAAGAGAGTTAAGACTACAACTATGAGTGAGAGAAAGCACCTACGAAAAAATGACAAGGTTAAAAAATGTGATGTCAAATGAGTAGTTGAGCTTGGAATGAGATTCCCCTTTAAAGCATAGCATACTATGGAGAAATAGAAAACCCTTAATCTCAGAGCATTGCTGTTTTGAAAGTCTCCAAGATTAAACTAGAAAAGGAACTAATGCCTGAGATGCACGACCAACAGCTTCCCCTTCATCCTAGAAAATATTTCTTGCTCAGGCTTTTGAGCCAAAAGTCAGTTAATCCCAGATGAGCTCTGGCTATCCAGAAGAGAAAGTATAGTGTCCTCTACGATGAGTACATGCCCTCAATAGTCTGGAGAATCATATGTCTACTGGTGTCAAGGACATCTGTGAAAAGCCTACAGGAGATATCCGATGCCAGCTTCCCAACATTGAGGCTTTTTCTTCTATGAGGAAGTATCAAGAAGCAGCACCTGAGACATCACAGCTCTAGAGATAAATTTAAAAATCCCTACACTGAGGTGGATGTCACCTGAACCAATATTTCAATATTGATATCAGTAGTGCACATCCAGCTAGGGGCAGGGGCAGGCAGGAAAAAAAAAACCAATGCACATCCTGAATATTTATGCTCATGCAGAATAGCCACAACTTGAACATACAGGCCACAGAAAGGAATCCCCTAAAAGGTACAGTCTTTAACAAAACTGAAACTACACTCAATGAAGACAACCAAATAAAATCAAGAATTTAGGATAGTGTCCATATCCTTAGCAATACACAGGCAGACATTAGTCAAACAATGTAAGAATATGAAAAAAATTCAGCATAAAATACAGTGGACAAAAATATATGTGATGAAAAGATTAAATGAGGCAGAATATCAGAAGATTTCCCAACATCCAGAAACATCAGGAAGTGAAGTCTAAAATAACAAGAACAAGTGAAGTCTAAAATAACAAGAACAATGAAACAATGGCTTCATTTCAATCTCTCAATCATACCTGTCCTCCTGGGACTCCCAAAATACATGGTAGAGACAAGTATAAACTTCAGCACTTGAGTTAAAGGAAACTTCCATGGCCCTGGATATGTGGTATGTGGTTCAAATGTCTGTGTACCCTACTCAGACAGCTCATCTCATGGTCTGAGTGACAAAAACATCACAGAAAACAGCAGCAGGTAACCAATAATTACATTTATATTTAAGTTAAATAAATATAAACTCTATTATATTTATTTAGAAAGCACCTTACATAACCATGCAGTACCATCCTTATTAACTGGAATACAAATTCCATTGAGAATTCAGGACATCAAGATAACTGGCTTTTGTTGAAAACAAACACAGACTTGAAATATCCAGGGTTGAATTTATATGTAGTTAATCCGGAACCATGCTACATGGCTCACAGAGTTAGGAAACACTAGCATCTAGCTTATTTTCAATTGT
>CAUYQG010074170.1:0-11297 GCA_963574415.1 Tarsius wallacei
CATGAGTGCATCCTTTCACATCTCCTTTGAACAACAGACTGACAATAAATTACATGTTATTAATGTGGGAGGAAAAAAAAAAGACAGATATTGTCAAATTAGAGTTTTAAAAATCAAGCTATATGGTCTTCGAGAATCACATATGAAATATGAACAGGGCCAGGCTCAGTGGCTCAGCCTGTAATCCCACGTCTTGGGAGGCTGAGGTGAGTGGATCGCCTGAGCCCGCAGATTCGAGACCTGCCTGGGCAACTTGGTGAGACCTCATCTCTACAATAAATAAAAAAATGAGCCCGGCGTGGTAGCGCGCGCCTGTTGTTCCAGCTACTTGGAAGGCTGAGGTGGAAGGATCGCGGGAGCCCAGCAGGTCGAGGCTGCGGTGGCCAGGAGCGGCCACTGCACTCCAGTCTGGGCGACAGAGTGAGACTCCAACTCAAAAAAACCCCCCAAAAAACAAAAAAACAAAAAAAACAAAAACGTATCTCAAAATTAAGTTGTCCAAAACAGAATTCCTGATTATTCCTGATTATACCCTCCTCTAAATCTATTCCTTCTTTAGTCTTCTTAATCCAGTTAGTGAAAACTCTATATGCAGACTTATCATTGGCAATCTCTCTCTCTCTCTCTCTCTCTCTCTCATATTTCACATATAGTCATTAACCAAGCCTTTCAGCTCTGTCTCCAAAATAAATATATTTTTTCAATGGCATAAAATGGGAGACATATATAATATATATAATTACTATATATAATTTCTCTACATATAGAGTCAATTAAAAATGTACAAAGCATTTTAATATACAGAGTATATACATATATACATGTGGTATATACATACAAACACACCACCTGGGGTTTGGAAGACTCACACTCCCTAATTTCAACACTTACTACAATAATCAAAACAGGATGGTACTAGCCTAAACATCAACGTATGATTTCAAAATAGAATAGAAAGTCTATAAGTTAACCCTGAAATTTACAGCTAATTAATTTTAGCAAAAGCATCAAAATAATTCATTAGGAAAAGAGCTGTCTTTTCAACAGTAATATTGAGACTATTGGATCTACACATATAAAATAATGAAATTTAACCTCCATCTCATACTACATACAAAAAATGTACTCAAAATGGGTCATAGACTTAATATGGAAGAGGTAAGACTATAAACCTATTGGAAAAAATGCACCTACATTTTTATAACTTTGTGTCCATTATGACTTCTTAGATACAACACCAAAAATACAAGTAACTAAAGAAAATTAGATAAATGTGACTGCATCAAAGTGAAAAGACTTTGGTGCTGCAAATGATACCATAAGTAAAGTGAAAAGAGAATCCACAGAATGGGAGAATATATTTAAGTATCATTTATCTTATAGAAAGTTTGTGCCCAGCATACATAAAGAACTCATACTACTCATAAATGCAAAGACAAACTAGTCAATTTTAAAATGTACGAAGCATTTTAATATATATTTCTCCAAAGAAGATATACAAGTGGCTGATAAACACATTAAGAAATTCAACATTGTCAGCCATAGGAAAATGCAATCAAAACCATAATGAGGTATCAGGTTACAAATAAAAAAGACAAGAAATAGTAAGAGCTGGCGAGAATTTGAATAAACTGGAACTTTCATATACTGACAGTAGAAATGTAAAATGGTGAACTCACTTTGGAAAATCTTTCGTCAATTCCTCAAAATTCCTAACCATACAGTTACCATAGGACCCAGATTTTTCACTCCTATGTATATATATACCCAAGAAAAATAGAACCATAAGTCTACACAAAAATTTGTACATGAATGTTCATAAGAACTTTATGCATAATAGACAAATAGACAATAGACAAAAGGAAGAAAACCATCCAAATGTCCAACAAATGATAAATGGGTAAAAATTAGGTGGCATATTCATACCAATTGAAATATTAGTTAGCAATAATAAAGAATAATACTGACACATGCTACAACCTGGACAAACATTAAAGATATTATATTAAGGAAGCCTCATATAAATGTATGAGTTAATTAAAAATGTTCACAATAGACAAAATCCATAGAAACAGAAACAAAATTAGTGGTTGCTTAGGACTAGGAAAGAAGAAGTGAAGAGGGGAACAGTGAGGTGTGCCTTCACATGGGTGCAGAAATTTTTTTTTGGTGGGAACAGGTAACAAACAAACTATAAAGTTAGACTGCAGTGATGGGTATACAGTCTTGTTAATATATTTAAAAAACATGGAGTTGTACATTTAAATGGATAAAGTACATGATATTTTAATTGTACCTCAATAACACGTTTAAAAAACATAATTCACATCTGCCAATTTCGGCTTAAATTTTTCCTACAATTTCTCATTCTACTTGAAGTCAAATCAAAATGCTTACATACATCTACTGGGCCTTCCACACTCTGACCCCCGTATTATAATAACATCTCTTGTCATCATGGGTTGCTCTTCTCCATGTTGTGTCAGTCCACTCCAGCTACATTTATCACTCATCTTGGTCCAGTTCATCTACACTCATCACAATGCAGCTCTTCAAACTTGCCACTTTCTCTTGATTCAAGGACAATGTGCCCTCTATTTTCCCAGCCAGAGGCACCTTTTTCCTAGATATAATGGATATTGTTCCTTCTTCTTGTGCCTTTGCTCAACAAATCCTTCCCAAAAACCCTTATTAAAATAGACTGTCTCTCCACTGAGGCACTCCCATCCCCTTTCCATCTTATTTTTTTCCATATCACTTTTCACTGTTTTGCCTCTTTTGCTTTTTTTCTACTAACTCCTTTCACAAAAATATGATTTTAGGAAGTCATGGAATGTTGTCAGTTTTGTCCACTGCTGTTCCACAAGTACCTAGAACAGTAAACTGTTAACAGTAGACATGAAACATATGCTTGCTTAATGTATTACTTATATGAGATGGCTAAGGTCTTTCATTTATTTTTAACACAGTTAAGAAATGTAATCTGTTAGAGCTTAAAAAATTTGCATAAAATTAGAAGTGTTTTATTTTTTGAAATGGAAAAGCTATGTTAAAATCACACAATGTATTTTCTCAGTTGAAGTTAAAGCACAAAGATCTGATAAGTCATATCAAATATGAAGGATGCAATCCAATTGATTGGCTTTTGCAGCAAACACAAATTATAATTTGTTCTCATATAACTACTCTGATGACATCTGTTAATCTTTGGGTATCATTCTCCAAAATATCTTTGTCTTTACTGCTCCAGGTTGAAGGGATTTTTTTAGTTTGGGCCCATTCACAGCAATGTCTGCCAGTGCCTGGAGGGGCTAACAGGCAAGGGAGAGAATGGGTAATAACAAACCTATCCCTCCACAGTCACATGCAAGCAGAGGCACAGTGGCTGGGCTCATTGACATTTCAGGCAATGATGTTCAAAAATTAATGTGTGTTTTCATGACAGGTGGGATAAGAGGCACGACTCAAAGTCATGAGATTGATGTTTGCCCAGGTGCGGCATTCCTGTTATTGCTTAACATACATTATAAACTATGAGATCTGAAGGGGGTGTTGAAAGGTCACCCAATTCATAAAATATCTTCCCCACTGTCCTAACATGCCATCTGCAGTGATCAACAATAGTGGTTCATTTGTTTGCGCTAAAAAGTGTTCTAAAAAAAAAGACTACTCTGACAGATTGTATGCATAAAAGCATATCATCCACTGTCAACATTATTGCAAAATAAAATGTTTGATCACTTGGGATTCTTTTGTATGCAAATAATGAGAACCTGACCTGGGTTTAAGAATAAAAGAACTTTATTATACAAAGTGTCACATAAATATAAATAACTGAAAATAACTGGAATCTAGAGATGATAATTACCCCAAATTCTATCTACTTCTCACATTTTTTCTTTTCAAGAAGGGAGTTTATTCTCTTTCTCTCTCTACTCACCCACTCAACTCCAAATATTTATTTACTGGCTTCTCTTGTCCATATGGTGGATTAAAAGTGCCCTTCCCACAGCTTCTAAGTGTAAATTTTTCACCTCCACCCAGTCAAAGAAGATGAAAATCTTTCACCTTCTAGGTGTAGATTCTGAAATTTTTTACAGAGTTAATCTAATTGGCTATACTTGTACAAGGAACCCATACCCCCAATAGAGCCACAGTCCTAACAGTTACTAACATAACATCAAGGTCATGTTATATAAAATAACTCTAAGGGTCTATTTGCTAAGTGCTGATCAAGAGGTTATTCCACATGCATTTGACTTCCCATAGACTAGTCTCTTAACAGATTCAGTAGAGAAGCGGCAGGCATAGTGACTCCAGGATAGAAGTCCTTAGGGAGGGATTATGTTAGGGTGAGGTAGGAGGGTTGGAAAAGAGAATGGGAAATACTAGGCTGCAAGGTCTGCACACGTAGACAACTGGCAGTTTCCATGGACAAACAAGTTTGGTATTTTCATTTCTGACAGGAGACTTGAGGCTTGGCCATGGTGCTGCATTGAGGACCAGCTGGCAGAAAAATTGAGACTCCCAGTTCAAGTCCAGGATTAATTTCCTAGAGGGATAGGCTATAAGAGAAGCGTTTAGAGATTGCTGTTTTCTAGGGCAACTTGTGTCTTTCCCAGGATCCCTTTCCCAGAAAAGAGTTTTCTTGTAAATTAATAAAGCCTCAACAGTCGAGAAAATTCAGTGACCTATTCCTAACAAATTCCTACCATCCATGAGGAATAAAATATTTGCAGTTTGCCTGGATGTTGATCCTCATCGTCTGGAGAGGGTGAGCCCCTCAGTGTCCCGGAGTTCTTTCTTTACATTTCAGATGAGCAAAGAATAAGAAGTTTGTTCCTACTAGTGTAAATGATGCTGTACCCGTGGATAATAACAATAATAGTAACTAGTTTTAAAATATAAATGCTTGATTTAGGTTCTGTCAGTAAGATGCATCCATGTGAGATGCAAAAATGACTTGGCATTGAATTATACGTGGGAAAGAAGACAGGTATAAGTGGAATATTAATTTTGCCACAGAGCCAGCCTGGTGCTGTGCCCAACACTCTGGTGGTTTTCTGATTTGGAAGCTTCCTGAATATGATGTAGTTTGCAGTTTTTTTGTGGAACCAGCTCTGCAATGTAGATTAAAAAATTTCCTAAAAGCTCAATCTAGATTCAATTTCTTTAGCCTTTGTCATTGTCTTTGTAAATTGCCTACATAAGTTAATGTTTTTTCTTTATTCACTAGTTAGATTATCTTGTAAAGAGCTCAGACCCACGAATATCCTTTTTAGCTTCTTTCTTGTAATGCCCTCAGTTAGACTTTCCCTGTTCTGTTTTCAAATGGAGTAAGTTTTAAAGTGTCTTAACTCATCAAGATTTTCCATCCATTTTAATTTCAAATTTGCATTAGTTCAACAAAATATATTGTGCCCTACTGTATGCCATAAACTCTGCTGGATGTAGAACATATAAAATTAAATACGTCTTCTCTTCAAGAATTTTTAATTTATGAAAAACGTGCAAAAATTAAGAAATATATTTTGACAAATACACTTTTTGCCATCATTTACTATATAATTAGTAATGCATGGTTCTGTGAAAAAAATGAATCTTTTTCCTCTGAGCCCATCAAACAGTTAATTGGCATGTACTACTACCATGGTATTTATCACATATTTTTGTAGTTAAGTGTGTATGTGTGTGTGTAGCTCTTTGTGTACATAATGTATTGCCCCATGTATAAGCTTTTTCTGGAGCAAGGGTCATATATTATTTATTTTCCTTTTTGCAACTGTCTTTAGTACATAGCTGGTACTCGTAAACAGTTATTGAATAAAAGAATAGCTATAGTAGGCAAAGTGTATTAGAAATAATCTTAAAATTCTACAGAAAAATCAGTCAGAAATACCTCTTCTTTATGGAATTCTTAATCAAGCTTCCCACACTCTGCAACATTTTACTATTTTAAAGGGTAATTTATTGTTTTGTTGTTGTTTTTTCTATACAGGCACCATACTAATGAGCAAGACAATCAATTATTCAGGGAACATGTGTAATGAACACTTTCTGTTCTCGTCTTATTTCACCAGCTCTGCTTTGGACTGTCTTGCCTAAATTTATTCCAGCCAGTGTCATGTAATGGTAATGGGATTTCTGAAACTAGTGTTCTCATACACCAGACATGGGGAAATTTTAAAGTTCCTGATACCTAGGCCATAGCCCAGACTAATTAAATTAGAACCTCTTGGGGAAGTATCCTATGCAACAATATTTTGTAAAACTCCCTGGGAATTCCAATGTGCAGTCAAAACTGAAAATGCTGCTTCAAAGATGTAATATACTTTAATCAAGCATATCTCTAAGAAAATCGTAAGGTACAAAGCTGCTCAGCTTTGCTGTTATTAAATGCATCTGAAAGAATTTACAATGTGAATAAATGAATAACTAACATCTTTAAAATATCCTCAAATTGGGAGAGCTTGACTCCTAGTCACAATATTTTATGCAAATCACAGGCTTTTAGTAATATAAATAATTCTAGTCTAACCTATTCTAGTCTCTGAACTGTTCTAAATTGAGTGTATATGTTGCTCAGTTGATCACTATTTTAGCCTTTATGGAAATTAACTTTCATATCTAAAGAAAATGTTTAGTTTATTCTAAATGGAAACATAACCAGTTTCTTTAAAAAATAAAAATAAATAAAAGAATATCAAGAGCTAAATAAAAGTCTTGCTCCTCTTTAAAATATCTTTTCTTCAATTAGAGTAATGAGTTTCTTTTCACTGAGGAAGCACACATTTTTAATTAAACTAATTAGAAGTATGATAAATATAACTCATGATTAAATATGTTTCCCATGTGCATCCATGTTATCAAGTTTATGTATAATCATAAGCTAATAGCTATGAAAGAATATGGAGGTAGGTAGGTGAGTGAGTTTGTATTCTGGTGTCACCTCTTAATATTATATATTAATATTAATACAATTTCTTTTCCATAGATAATTCCCAGGCTGTTATGCCTCATTTTTCTTATGTCCCAGGGAAGGTGAAAAACTGCAAAACCTTAGAATTGAATTTCCTGCTATCCTACCTTTTTATTACTTTTTTTTACACCAAATTTGATTTTTTTCCTTCTGTTTCTGTCTTGTGCTTCCAACTTCCTCTGAATTTGCTAATTTCATTCATCATGAGGCTGTAAGACCAAAGAACGCTGGAAAGATATCTCAGTGTTGTGCTTTGACTTCCTCCAAACTGCATAACAAAGGTAAGAGTTTACCTCCTCTTCATCTAGAAAGGTGAGTTGGTTTGGTTTGTTATCCACAGATCACCAGGATGACTAAATATCAGAAAGGAGAGCTTTATCGGGTATATCAGTTTGCAAACCAGGAAGAGATAGTCCTTGGCGTGGACCCAAGGTGTTCTCTCTACAAAGAGAGAAAAAGCAGGTTGGGTTTTATGCCTCACAGTGTCATATTACATAATAGAGTCATACATATTCAGCAGATATGGGGAGGGAAAGCTATGCATATTTATGATGGAGGTTGAGTACACGCACAATGGGTAGACATATGTAACATACATCTCATGTTCACTTTTGGGGCAGACTTACTAAGATGAGGTGAAATTTTTTTTTATGTCAAAAAGTGTACTATGGGGTATAAAGACAATTTGAGAGCAGTCTCTACAAGCTGTTGAAACTGGCTTGGAGTCTACAGTTGCTTATAGGAAAAGAGGATTTGTAAGGTTGGTCCTCTCTCCAACAAAGTTATAGTGTTCTGGGTTGTAAAACGGATAGAAGGAGTGACCATTTGCCTAATGCCTGCCTCCTATTGTCAGGGAGGAGTAACTTTTTTTATAGTCATAAGGATTTAGAGTTATCATGCCAGCAGAGCTTTAAACCCCTGGCCTGTAGGTAATTTTTTTCCCCTTAAATGTAGGGTTTATCTTAGTTGATAAAGAGGCATTTATTTCAGTCTCTCAGATCACAGGTTCATAAATTTCCAAACAGTCATATTTTTCTCATGAAATGAATGTAAAATGTTTATGTAACAAAAGAATATGTGCAAATGTTAATCAGAAATGAAATATAGAGGAGGGGAAAATGTCGCTTAATAGCACGTGATCCCAGGCAAATTAACATTTGTGTGCTATAATTTCCAAATCTTTAATATGGAAATAAAAATATTTGTTTTTTAGGTTTATTTTAAAGATTGTAGATCAGTCATGTAGAGTACTAGAAAAGTCATTGGCATATGTGGAATACTTCCAAAAAATGCTACTGGTCTTTCTTTTGTTATTATTAAGATTTCTAGAATAAAATATATTACTACATGATCAGAACAAATTATTCATCTATAGGATTAAAAGTATCTCCATTTATAGTCTTGTTATGTAGAACAAATTAAGTGATATAAATGAAAATGAGTTGCAACGTGTAAATCACCATGAAAGTCAACTATTATTATTAGCTTATACTATTGTATTTTATACTATTCCAGAGTATTTTAATTTTTTAGATTGTCTTTGCTAATCAAATTCTGAAAAGTATTTGATGACCTTGACTAAATTAAAGCTATAAAATTGTACAAGTATAATTCCCATAAGGAAATTGATTTCATAAAGCTGCTAGACAAATGTCAGCTATTTAAGAGGCTGGAGGGGACATTGGAGATGTATCCTGCTACCAATTTCATAAGGTCACTGTCCTCCCTGAAAGTCTAATAAAATACTGGAAATCCTGAAACCAACCAACATAGACTTTTTTTTCAATTAAATGCTCTGTTGTTTTTATTCTCACCCCTCAGGTTATCTCATTTCATCCTCTCTGAGGAAAAAAAAAAAATCCTTTTGGATTAAATTTCTAGTGCTGACATTTTAATGTCAATCCATGTTAAATTGATCACTTTCTGAATCTTGTCAAAATTGGAGAGTAAATGACTTTTAATCTTTGCTGGAACTCAAAGAGAACTACAACTGTAATAGTAGGTAATAGTAAAAGTTGTCAGAATCAAAATGAAGTCACCAGTGGGGGGATAAAAAAGGAAGAAAAATGAAGAAACCCTGACAAACAGTGCTGGTAGGGCTATGAAGAAAGGATTCTCATGCAGAAATGTTTGATTACAAAAATCATCCACAGAAATGTATGCAAAAGCCGTAATCTTGCACAAAGGCCTTTGTAACCTTATACACAAAAAATACTTCTTCAAGAGTATTTATCGCCGGACTCGGTGGCTCAGCCTGTAATCTCGCGCCTTGGGAGGTTGAGGTGAGTGGATTGCCTGAGCCCGCGGTTTGAGACCTGCCTGGGCAACCCGGAGAGACCTCATCTCTACAGTAAATCAAAAAATCAGCCAGGCGTGGTAGCGCATGCCTGTAATTCTGGCTACTCGGAAGTCTGAGGCAGAAGGATCGCGGAGTTCAGCAGGTCGAGGCTGCGGTGGCTGGGAGTGGCCACTGCACTCCAGTCTGGGCAACGGAGTGAGACTCCAACTCAAAAAAAAAAAAAAAAAAAGAGTATTTACCCAGCAACTTCCTGTCTAACTGCAGATTGGTATCATCCTTGTTGTTGATCCTGGTAGCCAAGAATAACTATCTTAAAACACTGATATAACCCTCTTCAGTTTAACTTTGAAAACCTGTGTCTTCCCTCACCACCTTGAATATACATATAATTTATTCTGATGTGTGTATCCTCCACTTGCAATATCCTATCCACAAATAAATATTTTCTCTTAGAGGGCCTTTCTCTGTTAAGTTGACATGATTGATTCCTACTTGTATACTTTTCTGGAGATTAAAAATAAATCTGGCTATTATCAATCTGTGTGTATTGTAAATGATTTATGAGTGGAGTTAATTAAGTTATTTTTTAATAAGCACATATTATTGTACATGTAATCAACTCTCTTTACAAAATATTATCAAATAGGAGAAAATAAATTGACCTATAATCAAACTACTTCAGTGCTATTCAGAATGAACTGCAAACAATACAGAGGAGAGAGAAGTAAGTACGGCTAGGGCTCCATTCCCCTGACTCAACTAAAACAATTCTGCTTCAAGATGTCTTTTATTCTAAATTTCTGTGCTAGAAGTATTTTGAAGAAGTGTTTCACTGCTCTCACAAATTGAGAAATGATGAAATTCCAGATCAAACTTTGACTTTTGCTGGAGTTACAAAATGTCCTGAAATTAGAGAAAGATAATGATTTCACAACTTTGTGATACACTATTACACTGAAACGTACACATTATTTTACACTGTATTTTATTTTTTGCTGTGTTTAAATTGTAAATTTTAAAAAGTGAATTTTGTAGCATGTGAGTTATATTTCAGTTTTTAAAATGCTTATAAAATCTCCTAGAGAGAAAAACAGAATGTAAACATATGGATAAGTATAGCAATCCCAGCTTGTCTGTGGGGCTTCCATTCCAAGACCCCTAGTGAATACCTGAAATCATGAATGGAACTGAGTCCTCTATATACTAGGGGGGAACCCCTACAGTGAAAACACGGAATTATCTTTGGAAGGGTGATCCCCTTTTAGTACACTTGGAATTTGTTCCTGTGGAACAAATGGTCAATCAAAGTTTTTTATCTGGACGTTTTGAGAAGGTTGAGTCACAGTTTACAAAAGAAACATCCCGAGTTATGGCAAATGGGTGATTGGTTCTTCCACCATGACAACGCCCCTGCCCACACTGCGCTGAATGACCAGCAGTTTTTCATCAAAAATGGCATGACTCCCATGCCCCACCCTCCTTATTCACCCATTCTCTCTCCATGTGACTTTTTTTTTTTTTGGTTTTACTGGATGAAAAAAAAGGCCCTCAAAGGGAAATATTTTGCCAATGTGGAAGAAGTGAAACAAAAAACAGCAGAAGCACTAAAAGGCATCAAAATCGACAAGTTCAAAATTTTTTTGAGCAGTGGAAAAAGCATATTGATAGGTATATTGCATCAAACAGAGAGTACTTTGAAGGTGACTAAAGTTTACACATGTAAGAATAAATACACAATTTTTTATAAACAAAATCCAGTTCCTTGGGGTCTCTCATCATACTGTTTTTTATACTAAACATATACATACCTGTGATAAAGCTTAATTTATAAATTAGAGTTAAGATTAACAACAATGGCTAACAATAAAATACAATAAAATAAAACAAGGTAATACAAGCTATGTAAATGTGACCTCTCTCATTCTCAATATCTTACTGTATCATGGTACTCTTCTTGTGATCTGTTGAACTGTTAACTGTGCAGCTAAGTGACTAGCAAAAGAGTGGTATATGTAATGT
>CAUYQG010074173.1:0-11383 GCA_963574415.1 Tarsius wallacei
GTCAAGGTTTATGCAGAAAAGGGGATTCTACTCTAGGCATTTCAAGGAAAATTCATTTTAACACTGGAAATTAAAGTTTAAACTACAAAATTTCAAAGGTCAGAGAAAATGATAGATAGGAAAGCTCATGTTGGAAATGAATCATTGCCTGGATCTTCCCTAGAAGCCAGAGCACACCTGCCACAGAAGGTGTAGGCTGCCTAACCATGTGGTCCTCAAACCCGTCTGGGAAGCCCAGGGGTGGGGTGCTGATGCTCTCAGCTGATGCAGCACCTCTTCAGGTGATCCTCCAGTCCTCCCCTCTCTATCTGCCTGCTCGTGCTGATGGATAGTATTGAACCCTCACTTGGTTTCCAAGTTTCATGAGATGACCCTGCATTGAACAACTCTATAGAAACTAAAGAGGAAGAAAGGATTCTAGAAAAGTACTTCTAGATGTGATTGTGATGATGAAGAGTAAACAGTCGACAGCCTTGTATGATCACTATGGCTTAGCTCTAAAAATGTTTTCTACATATACGTAGTCCCAAAATACATTTAATGTGCTTCTAAGTAATTATTAGCAAAGTTTACATGATAGCAAGAACACTTATTAGCAAGAACCACTTTGTTACATCATAGAATCAAGGATAAAGATAAAATAAAGAAATTACATGGAATATACAACCATCATTTGACAGACAATGTTTATTGACAAAAATAAAAACAAAACAACAAAACATAAATATAGCATGATGTTTTTCTTATTCAAAGGTTGTCCAGCATTCACAATCACCCTCAGCATCACTGAATGGAAAATTGCAAAACCTCCGCAGATATTCTGAATAAGAAACTATAGTTCATCATGTTGACATGTGGTCTATGTAAGAAATCAGAACCCACATTTTAGTGAACCTTTACTTTAGATTAAGGAGATATTTTCTCCCAATGAAGCCATTTGATAAAATTTATGTTAAAAGCTACATATAAGAAGCATATCTCTAAATAATAAGAGTCATGTATGACAAACCAACAGCCAACATCATACTTAACCAAGAAACATTAAAATTATCCCCCATCAGAACAAGAACAAGAAAGGGATGTCCACTCTTACCACTATTATTCAACATTGCACTGGAAGTCCTAGCAATGCATTCCAGAAAGGGAGAGAAACAAAAATATCGAAATCTGACAAGAAGAAATCAAACTGTCTCTATTTGCAGATGACATGATTGTAAACAAACAAACAAACGAACAAACAAAAAAACCACTAAAGATTTCTCTAAGAAGCTTGTAGACTAGATAAATGACTTTAGTAAGTACAGGATACAAAATCAAAGTACAAAAATTGGTAGCGTTCCTATACACTAATAACACTCAAGACCAGAACCAAATCAAGAGCCCAATCCCATTTACACTTGCCACAAACAAATAACAAAACAAACAAACAAATAAATAAAAATACCTAACAATACACCTAGCTAAGGAAGTGAAAGAACTTTATAGGGCAAACTAAAAAAAATAATGAGCAAAATAGTAGAAGACATAAACAAATGGAAAACCTTCTCATGTTCATGTACAGGAATAATCAATATTGTTGAAATGACCATACTACCCAAAGCAATCTACAGATTCAGTGTAATCCCAATTATAACTTCAACTTCATTTCCTATAGAACTGGAGAACGAAAGTCCTAAAGTTTACATGAAGTCAACAAAGAAATAGACGAAGAAATTCTAAACAAAGAGAACAATTGCAAAGCTATTACACTGTCTGACTTCAAATTATAAAATAAGGCTAAAGTACCTATAACAGCATGATCCTGGTACAAAAACAGACAGATTGACCAATGGAACAAAATTGAGAATTCAGAAATAAAACCACATTTCTAAAACCAACAAAAAGAAACAATTGGGAAAAGAAACCTTTTTCAATTAGTGGTGTTGGGAAAATTGGCAAGCCATATGCAGAAGAATAAAAGTGGACCCTTTTCACTCACCATATGCAAAAATTAACTCAAGATGGAACAAAAATTTAAATGTAAAACATGAAACTATAGAACTAGAAGAAAGTCTAGGAAACACTCATCTGGACATCAGCCTAGGTAAATAATTCATGAAAAAGATCCCAGAAGCAAATGCAACAAAAACTAAAATAGACAAATCAACACGAAAATTAACTCTAAATGGATCAGAGACCTAAATGTAAAACCTCAAACCATAAGAACCTTAGAAAATGCAGGACACACCCTTATGGAAATTGGAACTGGCATCCAATTCCTGAACAAAACTCAAAACGCACGGACCATGAGATATAAGATAGACAAGTGGGACCTCATTAAACTGACAAGCTTCTGCAAAGCCAAAGAAACCATCAAGAGAACAGGGGGACAGTCCACAGACTGGGAAAAATATTTGCTAACTCCATGTCTGACAAAGGCCTAACATCTTGGATCTACAAGGAACTCAAACATGCTGAAAAGAAAAAAATAAGCAACCCCATTACGAAGTGGGCAAAAGATATGAACTGACACTTCTCAAAAGAAGACATTCAAGCAGCCAACAGACACATGAAGAAATGTTCAACCTCACTAGTCATCAAGGAGATGCAAATTAAAACTACATTGAGATGCTACCTAACTCCAGTCAGAATGGCAACTATTAATAACTCAAAAAATAACAGATGCTGGAGACGATGTGGTGAAAAGGGAATATTTCTACACTATTGGTGGGAGTGTAAACTAGTGCAACCTCTGTGGAAAGCAGTGTGGCGATTCCTAAAAGCTCTAAATATTGACCTCCCATATGACCCCGCCATCCCCCTACTGGGAATATACCCAGAAGAACTCAAATAACTCTATAAAAAAGATACCTGCACACGTATGTTTATCGCAGCATTGTTCACAATAACAAGAACCTGGAACCAACTATGCTGGCCATCAAAAGAGGACTAGATTAAAAAAATGTGGTACATATACCCAACGGACTACCATGCAGCCATAAAAAAGAACAAAATCATGAATTTCACAGCAACCTGGATGAAACTAGAGTTTATAATACCAAGTGATCTCTCACAGAAACAAAGACCTGAGTATCACATGTTCTCACTCATAAGTTGACCTTGCACATTTATCGTAATACTATAAGAAAAGGATTGACTGTGGCAGGAGACTATGGGGGGACAGGGAGGGGAAGGGAGGTGAGATTAACAGTAGCCAATATCTGTCTGGGGACAGGGGGACACCCCTTATCAACAAGGGTGCCTGAATGATGCATATTTGTATACTAACCCTTAACTGTACCCCACTATTTTAAAATAAAAATATGTTTAAATAAATAAATAAAATGTAGTGCAGTAAAATAAAATGTAGTGCTGTAGGAAACTCTGGGACTTATCTCTCCCCAGAAACACTGAAGAAGATGGCAAAAGTCTCAGAATCAACTAGGAAGGTTTACAGCAACCAAATGAAAATGTAACCAAGAGAAAGTCTACTGAAACACAGTAAGAGAACTTGTGGCAATTGACTGCAGCCTTGCCCTACCCACCTTTCTGGTAAGGTGGTAGTCCTATGTTTATAATGTGGGTACTCCTCTGGACCCCAAGGGAGTAGAATATATCTTGTTTTCAAGGATTTGTGTGTATGAGTTTTGACCTGTATGTGAAATCTCTGAAGAACTAACACAAAGGGGATGTCTATTTTTCATCTACATTGAAACTTTTTGGTGCATACAAGCAGCTACGCTGAGGATGTTTCTTTAAAACACTGAAAGTCAAGTAAATAGGTCACTACTAACTAAAACAAAAAATAACGCTTGGGACAAACAACAGGCATGCTGACATCCAGGCAGGAAAAGCTGGGGCATGAGAATCTTTGGGTAGTAAGGACTTTGAAAAGCCCTTAGGAAGCTTAGAAAGCCATATGCATAAGGAAAAACATGTACTAAGAAAAGATCTGAGAAAATCATAATCTCTCACCTATGGCTGATTGGTGGATTATCACAAGCAGATAGTGAAGGCCAACATGTAGTTGTAAACAACATAGATAAACGGTGAAAGAGGGCCTCAGCACAGTGTGCCAAGACCTAGAGACTATTTTTCTACTTTATTTGTTTACTTATTTACTTTGACTGCCAATGATTAAGAACAGCTAAGTCAAGCAACTAGCTGACTAGTAAGCTAAATGAACAGAAATTTCAGAGAATGGCAAATAATAGTCTTTAAAAATAGTTGAGAAAAGTTACTAAACAAATAAAGGACAGCAACCCACAGCAAGTCACAGTAACAAATCCTAGAGGAAGGAGAATTTGATTTCCAGAGTCACCCTGCCATAATGTTCAAAATGATCAGTTTTCAACAAAAATATTACAAAGAAACAAAGTGTTTTGCACATTCAGAAGAGAAACATTAACAGAAACAATCTTTCAAGAAGCACAGATATTAGAGATACTATACAAAAATTTAAATCAACTGTGTTAAACATATTCTAAGACCTAAAAGAAACCATGAACAAAGAACTAAAATAGGAATGATATCTCAGCAAATAGAGAATACAATTTTTTGAAAACTAAATAGAAATTATGGAGCTCATAGGTACAATAATTTAAATATTGATAAATTCACTAGGGGGTTCAACAGAAAATTTGAGTAGGCAGAAGAAAAACACAGCAAGCTTCAAGATAGGTCAAATAAAATTATCCACTCTTAGAAGTATAAAGAGAGAGAGAGGAAAAAAAAAGAAAAACAAATGAACAGAGCCTGAGAGACTTGCTGGATACCACCAAGTATATTGATATATGCATAATGGTAGCCCTAAAAGGAGATGAGAGAGAAAGTGGTAGAAATAATGATTTGTAAAATAATGCTCAAAACCTTTTCAAATTTGATAAAAGTTACAAATTTACACATCCAAGAAGCCCTGTGATCTCCAAGTAGATTAACTCAGAGATTCACACTGAGACATCGTATAATCAAACTATCAAAATACGAAGATAAAAAGAGATTTATAAAAGCAACAAGAGAGAGAAGTGACTCATCATAAGAAAGAATCTTCAATAAGATTAACAACTGATTTCTCATCAGAAAACACAAAGGCCAGAAGGCAGTGGGATAATATAGATAATGAGTTGAAAAAAAACAAAAACCAGTCAACCAAGAGTTTTATATTTGACAAAAAACAATCCTTCAAAAATGAAGAATAGGTATGTTATAGGAAGCCATGGACTCTCCTCCCCCTACTTCTCCGTACAAAGCAACTCAACAGCAACATAAAGATCAATTTCCTGTGTGAGACTGAGAAACTAGTTGCAAGTCTCCTGCACCCTGGATGTGTATGAAACTAGCCACATCAACACCAGTAGGAAAAGCAGAAACAGTCTCTCACAATAATCTCCTCTCCTGGCACAGTGTCATACAAACAGGAGGGAACCCTGATCCCCTAGATTTTTCCTGAGGAATAAAGGAATTGGATCACCTATCTAGTACCCCAGCTTTCCTGAGTGCTACCTGAGAGACTGGCTTCTACATTGCCTGTCTCAGAGACTAATGAGATCTGGGATATGCTAGCACACAGAAAACAAAGTGGCAGTTGGAACAAGCATGCAGGCAGTTGCCACATTTTCTCCCCTTGGCTCAGTGCAGAGTGAGCAGGTGATAAACAACAACTCCCATCTTCTCCTTGTGGAGTTAAAGAGTCAGAAAGCACCTCTAACATCCCAACTTTTTCTGGCTATTACCAGAAGGACTGGCTTCCATTTCATCTGTCTCAGAGATTTGATGGGATGTAACATATACTTGTTCCCTGGAAGCTAAAGATACCAAAACGACTGTTTGAATGAGCAGTCTGTTTGAATGAACTCTGCCGCTTGCAGAGTACCTCCTCCTGGCTCAGTTCTAAGTGTTACCTGAGATAAGTGTTTCCCACCTATCTCAGAATGCTGATGGGACCTGGCATATTCCAGATGACTTGAAGCCACTAAAAACAAAGCTGGTCGTTTGGACTAGCTCAGTAACAAGGATAGCAGTAAGCAGAGAAACTTGAGACAGTTGCAAGCCAGCTCCATCATGTTCAAGCCAGCTCTTACCTATTGGCTGACACAGTAGATGAAGAGGCAGTGGAGGTAAGTGAAGTGTCACCCTGGGGTGACAGAGGTAGGGGTTGCCCCAACTTTCTGAAAGAACCTCATTGATATCTCGGGTTTCTACTGAGTTTTCTGAAGTCATAGATAGGATGAAGGATGAAAAAGCCTTTTAGATAAAGGGAAAAAAACAAAGGATAGGGCAAGAGATACTAGCACAAGAAGCTTGAGTAGAAAAAAAAGGACAGAAAATTAAAAGTTAGGCTTACAGTGGAGAGCTTTGAACCTCTTTTTTTGATAATTTGAGGAATTTTCTGGTGTTAATTGGTGCCATAGAGAGACCTCAACAGGAATAGCCTGATCAAGGCATTATATACCAGCACAGATAATGAAAGAAATGCTGTTTTTTTCCTAAAATAACTTGCAGTCCCTCTCAAAACTCCAATGGGAATGAAGAGTTATTTGTTGAAGGCAAGATCTGCATTTTAGGGAAGCATGGAGTTGTCTGCCAATCTGTATCATCCTCATCTTAACAAGACACACTATCAGTTGTCTATTTTTTTAAGATGTGGGGTAGAAGTCAGGATTAGGTACATAAGTAGGATACATACAGGTGAAGTTTGGGTCTCCCAGTGGTCCTCACTTTGCCTGGTTTAAGATCAGGTACCCTTAGTGATGTTATGTCCCCCCACCTCCTCTCTCCTGGCAATTTCCCGCTACTGCCAATCCCTTTCTTGTAGTGTTATGATAAATGCACAGGATCCACTTATGAATGAGAACATGTAGTATTCAGTTCTTTGTTTCTGTGATAGACCACTGAGTATGATAGACTCTAAATTCAGAGTTCCTTGATTTCCAGATGTGGCTATTAGAATGCCCCCTGTCAGAAGAGTCTAATCTTTGTGAAGCATCATATTCCCCACTGAGAGATAGAATAGGGGAGAAAATAATTTGACTGTGACTTTCTAATTTCTTAGAAAAATTTGCATAACTTTGAGATACATTCTTCAGTTAGTGTAGGGTTTGGGGATAGATAAACACAATAGTTCTCAGATATCCATTTGGCTAAGATTTGAAGTATTATCTTCAAGATATAAAAATATACTTCAGTAAATCTATTGATTTATAAGAAACTTTTTCTTTAGGTATACACTCGAAGTAAAAATCAGGAAAAGGGTCACATTTAGATTTGTAAGATATTGATAATAAAGAATAATTTTAAAATGAAAAGATAGCTGACTAAAAAAAGGGGCACTAGTCTGAAAGCTTGGGTACTCTGGTTTTTGTACCTCATCTTTTTATTTATTTGCGAGTTAAAGGGGAGGGTTGGACTAAGTGAACTTTTCTTAATCCCAATTGAACGTCAAAATACCTAAGAGCAGTTTAGTTTTAATTTTTAAATGCAGGAACTCAGCCTGTATATTAAAGAATTTAAATTCATTCGGCCTGAGGTAGGGACAAAGATTCTATATTTTTAACAAACATCTCACTTGATTATGATAAACTGATCTGTAGACCAATGCTTGGGGACCTCTGGAGATATGATCTTTTAGGTTCTATTCAGTCCTTAAATTCCATTGTTTTTCTACAAAAGACAAGTATACAATATAGCAAGAACAAGGGAAACTAAAGATGTTAAATTAGTAAAACTGCATGACTGAATATAAATATGATGATAGAAAATTACTTTCTGTCTATATCGATTGATGGTGCAAAGGTATGGGTTTGAATTCTGTCTCAAATATTTATGAGCTGCGGGTCCTTGCGCACATTACTCAAATATCCCTAGCCTCAGTTTTCTTATGCAAGGGTAAGAATAATAATTTCTGCATCCTAGTGTTGTTTAAGAATTAAGGTAAACCATCTGTGTAAAGTGCTTAACAGAGTGCCTGAAGTATAACAAGTGGCTAATATAAAATAAATGTTAGCTCCACAATGATGATAATGCCAGTGACAACGACTCAAATGAAGGGAGAAATACAAGACTTCATATTTTTTTTCTTCAGGAGAAAATAAAGGAGCACAAGTCCTTCATAGGCCCTTCACTCTCAAATGAGATATTGTGAAGCGTTTTAAAATGAAGAATCTTGTGTGGGTTTGAAGCTACCTCCCAAACGAATATAAGATTTAGCTCACCACTGTCTACTGCAATGATGAAATTGACATGAAGTTGTAGATCTAGTCCAAGTTATGGTAATCCCAGGGGTGAACATGCCCAGACCTTGTTGGAGGGGTATTCTCTGCATAAAAGATTGAATAGAGACAAAGAGAGAGGAAAGGGGGGCAGATATTCCTGAGAAAGAGATAAAGGAAGCAAGTAGGGTCAGATTGAAGGTAAAGTCAGGATTGTGTGCAGTAATTGAAAGGGAGATTTGGGAGTTGGAAAATTTGGGAGTCAGCAGTTTTAAAAGAAATCTAGCATTCTAACTGTCCTCTCCTGTCTTCAAATGCTGCAGAGTCATGGAAAACCAGTCCTGCATCTCTGAATTTTTCCTCCGAGGAATATCTGAGTCGCTAGAGCAACAGCAGTTACTCTTTGGAATTTTCTTGTGTATGTATCTTGTCACCTTGACTGGGAATGTGCTCATCATCCTAACTATTGGCTCTGATCCACACCTCCACACCCCCATGTACTTTTTTTTAGCCAATCTGTCTTTTGTTGACATGGGTTTAACATCCTCCACAGTTACCAAGATGCTGGTGAATGTACAGACAGGGCATCATACCATCTCCTATATTGGCTGTCTCACACAAATGTATTTCTTTCTGATGTTTGGTGATCTGGACAGCTTCTTCCTGGCTGTCATGGCATATGACCGCTATGTGGCCATTTGCCACCCCCTCTACTATTCCACGGTCTTGAGCCCCCAAGTCTGTGCCTTGCTGCTTGGGTTGTGCTGGATCCTCACCAACATTGTTGCTCTGACTCACACCCTCCTCATGACTCGGCTATCTTTCTGTGTGGTTGGGGAAATTGCTCACTTTTTCTGCGACATCACTCCTGTCCTGAAGCTGTCATGTTCTGATGCCCACATCAATGAGTTGATGGTTTTTGCCTTAGGAGGTACGGTACTCATCACCCCTTTTATATGCATTGTCATCTCTTATGCT
The DNA here is from genome assembly GCA_963574415.1 of Tarsius wallacei. NCBI lineage: Eukaryota > Metazoa > Chordata > Mammalia > Primates > Tarsiidae > Tarsius > Tarsius wallacei. Next base: position 9,165 of record CAUYQG010074173.1, read on the forward strand.
CACATTGTATCTGCTATCCTGAAGGTCCGAACCCCTGGTGGGAGGAGCAAGGCCTTTTCCACCTGCAGCTCCCATCTCTGTGTTGTTTGTGTATTCTATGGGACCCTCTTCAGTGCCTACCTATGCCCTCCCTCTGTTGCCTCTGAAGAAAAGGACATTGCAGCAGCTGCAATGTACACCATAGTGACTCCTATGTTAAACCCCTTTATCTACAGCCTAAGAAACAAGGACATGAAGGCTGCCTTAAAAAGGCTCCTCAGTCACAGGAGAGTGTTTTCCTCTTACATGTGGCAGCAGCAACATTTAATGAAAAGACATAGGCTTGGAGCCAGAGAAACTGGGTTCAGTTTGAGGTCTGCCACACACTAACTATAAGATTGTATTCCAATTACTTAACCTTTTTGAGCCTTACTTTTCTCATCTATAAAATGGAGATAATAGTTTCTATCTAATAAGGTGATTTGTTGAATTAAATGAAATGAATTATGAAATGCATCCAGTATAATAGTGAATAATAGTAAGTGTTCAATAAATAATAACTATAATATTACTATTGTCATTCTTCATCCCTTTCCAACTTAGAAGTCAAAAAATCTTTTCTCTGAGATTCATTTATTCAACAAATATTTACTGGACGTCTGTTGTGTTCTGGGAGTTATTATAAGTGCTAGGAATATGACACTGAACAAGACAAAGTCCTTGCTTTCATGACACTTTCATTTTAGGTTAATCATTTGTCAACCATTTAAAATTTGGGGGCATCTATCTTGTTTATAACACTAAGTGAAAGTTAAGACAAGAGAAAGGATGGAGGTTACATTCCAGAAAATGCAGAATAGGTAACAAGATCCCCATCAGAAGACTGAAATTCAGTGTTTAGATTTCCACACCGGTTGCCAGACTCATAGTTTGCCAGGGTTTCACCAGGAAGGGTGTTAGAAGTTCTTGCGCAGCCTCTGCCTCCTACTGATAAAAAATGTTCTATACCAGGATGCTTTTTGTGACTATTAGGTAAAAAGAACACTGTAACCCTCTTTCCTTATTTGTCTGCAGATTTGCCTCCAGATCAAAAAGGGGCATCATCAACTTAAATTACTTGCAGAGATGAAAAAAAAAGATGATGTTTAAAGGTACATGAAAATATTAAAAATAAATAAATAAAGGCATATGAGGTTTTATCTGTCTGCAGGAATCTTAGAAATATTAAAATATTATTTATAAAAATAAAGGCCATATAATTTTGATTCCTTGCATCTGCTATGACCAAGTGTCCACGTAGGCTGCCTAAGTTCTCCTTCCCATAGCTGTTTGCTTCACCAATTCAGCCTATCCAAAAATGTTTTATGATTCTTGTACTTTTTCAGTAAATTTTTGAGCATCTTTCGTAGAATCAAATTGTCCCAGGATGCAACAGTTGGAGAGTACAAATGAGAATCATTTAATTGATGTTGGCATTAAAATAATTCACATTGAATTAGGGATTGTTTATAAATCTTTGCACTGTGGTAGGGTAATACGAGCAAGATGTGTTTCAAATTGGGACCAGAGGCAGGTGATAAAAAGCTTCCTGGGACCCCTTACCTCTTTAGAGTATTTGCTTTAATCTTGTTTAGAATGCATTTTTTAAAAAGTAGGTGATCATCAACTTGTTCTTTCACTTCTTTGAGATTGCTAAACCTAATAGAAATTATCCAAGATGGCTAGTGTTCCATTCAGTTCCTTAAAAATTGGGAGCCAGAAATCAAGAACAGTCCTTAATTCGACCTTCTACTTTCCATCATTTACCAACTCCCATCTAGTGTACCTTCAATGGTTTCTCTTCTCATCCTCATGCCAGTGTCTTCACTCAGGTACACATTATCTGTTGCCTGGATGTACATGACCTTCTAGTTAAGTTCCCTGATTCCAGGCTCTCCAATGCATTCCATACCATCTTGTGCATAAGTGAACTGAATAATCTTTCTAAAACACAAACAGAAACCTTCCTCAGGTTTATTTCCTAGTCAATCCCAACCCCAACTGATGGCATCTGTCACTTGTAAGGCAATGTCTAGACTCCTTAGAAGGACATCCTAGCTCGCTCCTTCACAATATGGTCCTTGTCTGCCTATCTTGACTCATACTTGATGCTCCCTTGACTCACACACCTGTTCTGTAGTAAAGTTCACTGAATTTACCATGTTATTTCACTATTCTGACTCACTCTGTCTTCAATGTCT
>CAUYQG010074175.1:0-15442 GCA_963574415.1 Tarsius wallacei
GCGGGCGCCGGGGGCGCGGCGGCCGGGCGGGGGGGTGCTCGGCTCGCCGGCGCCCCCCGCGGGCCTGCACCTCGGGCCCCCCTGCCGTCCGCGCGCGCCCCCCCACCCGCGATCGCGGCCCCGCGGAGGGAGGCCACGCGGGAGGCCCACCCGGGACAGAGGCCCGAAGGGCGCTTCCCGGGGTTCGATCCAGGCCAGAGCCGCTCCCCTCGAGCTGCCCTCGAGCGGCTCCTTGATGCCACCTCCCTGGATGCGACTCCCTGGATCGAGCGACCTCCCTGATGCGCTTCCGAGAGCCGTATTTCCTGGGACCCTGTGTCCTCCCCTTGGCTGACGTCAGGTTTCTTTTAACTCGTGATAAGACGCGAGTGCTGCTTGGGACGCGCGGGGCTTGCGAGACGTGACCCGGATTAGGTTCGGGGCACGGCATCTCCTTCGAGGATCCATCAGGGCGCTGGAAATAACATGCGACTCACGCCCGTTTAAATAATTGTCTAAGGCTGCTTTATTGCATCTGAGAGTGCGGTCGTCTCTGAGGTTTTAGGAGACGAGTCCAGCGTGAGAATGCATTTGTAATCCCGAACAGGCTGCATTGTGTGCGGTGATGACTTTGTTAGAGAGATCCGTACATCCAAGCCCGAAACTCTGCTTGCGTGGTCGGCAGTTCTGTTTCCATGGTCCTGGCCCTCGGGAGGGGAAAGGCTGTCAGACGGGCCGCAGACGCACGAAGGCTTGGGCAGAGCAGCCACCACAGAGGGAGAGAGGATGTGGGTGAAAAATAAAGAAGCATAGCAAGGAGGCGTGGAGCCCGGAAGACCAAAGAAAGACCATCACTTGGCTTAGTGGCTTTCTCGATGGATCCTGCAATCCAGTTTGATTGGAGAGAGATTTTTATTCGTTTTAGAGCAGAGCTTGAACAGTCATTGTGCAAATTTAAATGGGGCATCTCTAGTTTGCGATGAATTGATTTTTTTTTTTTTGAGTTGGAGTCTCACTCCGCCCCCCAGACTGGAGTGCAGTGGCCGCTCCCGGCCACCACAGCCTCGACCTGCTGGGCTCCCGCGATCCTTCCGCCTCGGCCTTCCAAGTAGCTGGAACTACAGGCACACACTACCATGCCCAGCTGATTTTTTGATTTATTGTAGAGATGAGGTCTCGCTTTCCCAGGCGGGTCTCGAACCCGCGGGCTCACGCAATCCACTCACCTCAGCCTCCCAAAGGCGCGGGATTACAGGCTGAGCCACCGAGCGCGGCTGATGGATTGATTTTTAAAGTTATTTTAAATGAGTGCCTTTGTCATCAAAATGGTATTCATCCCATGTTAGAGTAAATAAAGCCATAAGCAGGGTGAATAGTGAAAATCAGGGCCCCCAGGCCTTCTCTTCCCTAGTTCCGCCTGCAGCAGTGGCACCGAGAGGCAGCTACACAGACATATGTGTTTGCATGTGACACTCACCATGTCCCAGGCACTATGATGGGTCATTCACCTGCATTGACTTATTTAATATGCCAACAAACACAGCGAGGTGTGTACTGTTCTTATTCCCATTTTACAGAGGAAGAAACTGAGGCACAGTGGGGTCGAGCCACTCGGCAGTCACAGAGCTAGCACACCCTTCAGATAGCTCCAACGTGGGCCTACACCTCTGATCCCAGTTGAATCCATTTGAGATCATCGTGATTGACATCTTGCTATGATAGGCGAGGTTTTAGCTCATTTTTGCCAAGCTCTCCCACGCTCCCCTGCCTCCCAATGGGTTTGGATCCATCTTTTTTTCCTTTTTCTGGAGGAGGGCATGTGGGAGGAAAGAGGGGGGGGAGAGAGAGAGAGAGAGAGAGAGAGAGAAGAGAAGGAAGAGAAGGAGGGAAGGAAGGGGAGGGAGGGAAGGAGGCCTGTACAAGATTTAGTCTTCTAGGCTGTTGCTTTAGTTCCTGCAGTTTCAAGTTTTACAAACTCGATTCCTTGTTTCTCCAGCTAGAGGAAGAATCTTTGGCTTCCACCCGGCCGGCGTGGGCAGGACCCCGGCTCCTTCCTCCAGCTCTGCTCCGTTCCCCTGCCCCAGCCACCTTTTGACTCATGCCCCTTGCATTCCACTCCGCAGCCACAATGCTCTCACAGTTGGTCCAAAAGTGGATTCTAAAATGAGTCCTACAGACGGCGCAAACGCTGTTAGGATCATGAATATATCATTCCCTGGAGAGAGGAACCGCGGTGATATATCCTTTCTTTTACAGCTGTTTATTTCATGTTGAGTTTCTTCTTCTTCTTATACAGGTGTGGGGTACAATTCAGGGTTAGGTGTACAGACATTGATATGCAGGTGCCCTTGTGAATGAGGTGTGCCCCTCCCTCCCCCCTAGCAGTTTCCCTCAACTGCCAATCCCACCCCGCCTCCCCTGACAGCTTCCCATCACTGCCAAAGGCTTTCTTATAGTATTACAATTGTTCAAGGTCCGTTTATGAGTGAGAACATATGGAACTCTGTTCTTTGTTTCTGTGATAGATCCCTGAGTATGATCGACTCCAAATCCATCCAAGTTGCCGCAGAGTTCACGTGGAACCAACCATGTTGCCCATCGAAGCTGGATTGGATAAAGAAAACGTGGTACGTACACACAGTGGAATACTATGCAGCCATGTTGAGTTTCTAATTGGCTTTTCTCCCCTTTGTGTCACTTACCTTTGCTTCATGGTAAATTTTGTTCAAGTGTTACGTTGTAATCTGGGATAGGGTGGCCCCTCCCCTCCTGGTTCTTGAGTGGAGACCACTATGGCGCTGGGCCCCCAGGCCGACTTCTTGTTCCAGCGCCCCACTCATCTTCACTGCTGTCCTGAGAAGGCCCATTGTTGCCTGACACCTTTCTTTCTTGGTTTATTCCTTCTCTTTGTTAGAATAGACCTAAAGGAATTTCCTCAGAAAGCCTCATGGTATTTAACCTTTCTGATTGCTGATGTGTCTGAAAATATTTCTTTTTTCTGCCCTCTCAGCTGAGTGATGGCTTTTCGGTAGTATATGCATTTTTAGGTGGGAAATCATTTCTTGCAAAATTTTGAAAATTTTTTCCACTGTTTTTTATTATCTACTACTACTGAGAATACTGATGATAGTCTATCTTTTATTCCTTTTCAGGGAATTTGTTTTTATCTCCACAGTGGAAAATTTAAATGTATTCTCTGTATTTATTGTTTTGAGGTTTCATGATATAGTCAGCATTTCTCTGTCTTTTATTCATGGAGCCAGACAGACCATGGGCTCTGTCATTCTGCAGACTTTCGCTGAAGTCCTTCAGCTGTAGGCGATATCTTCTATTGTTATTTATTTTTATCGCCTCTCTTCTGTTATTTCTGTTCTCTCTATAAATGCCCGCCATCTTGGAGTAGTCATGTATTACTCATTCTCTCTGATATTTTATATTTCTTGTCTTTTATTCTTGAATTCTGGAAGATTTTCTGGTACTCATGTTTTAATTTTCAATTAAAACATCTGCTTTTATGTTTTTTCTTTTTAATAATATCCTTTTGCTGTTTATTTGTTTTATGGGTGTTTTATAGATGATATAATATTTTCAAAATATCAATCAGGATGCAATAAGAAGTGATTGTGGTTGTTATTTTTTTCAAATATCCTTTGGTTGATGAATTGCCTTTGTTTTTTCCTGGAGTCAATTTTGCTTATTTTGAGTCTTCTCATTTTTGTTACAGTTTTTTTCCTCTTAGAATTTTTGTAAAAATGATTGGTGATGAAATTCAATTCTTTTTTTTCTTCCTTTTTTGGTAGAATATTTAGATTTGAAGGTTTTTATAATCTACATTTCAATGTCTCTGTCAGTAAAGCAGAGTTTGCTTTTGGTATGAAAAACAAAAAAGTAAGAAGTTTTCCTTTGTTATCTAAACTATTTGTTGATAACACAAATGTTATATTTAATTTTAAATAAGCAACCTTTCGTTTAATGTTAGAAGAAAATCCAGCTTGTAGGCCTTCCAATATGCCAAGAAAAGTGAAAGTTCAAGTTACATTCCAGGAACAATTTTAAGCAATTGCAACTGTAAGTATTCATGTTAGATTCCAACTGATATCTGACTTCATCTACATAAGATGGGGAATCATATTTCCACAGAAATACACGAAAATCATCTCAGGCAAGTGAAATAGGTTTTATTTTATATCTTTCATGATGGTAGATTGTTCCGTTTGTCTCCATAACCAATGCAAGCGTTTCTGTTCAATATAAATTTTACATATTTCCTCTAGGTGGCGCCAAAGGCATAGGTATGTTGGAGAATCAATGGAAAAATCCCTAAAACCTTTCTGTATTTTATTCAGAATCTGAATAAAACGCAATCTTCTCCTATTCATCTACTACAATTTAATAATCAAGATGATATTATGTCATATCTTGGAGGGATTTATACAACAATTGCTCAGAGCATAGCAGAATGCAAGTATCAGTTTTTGACGTTATCATAAAATGCTTAGTCCTCAATGAAGAACATTTTGATATATATCTGATCAGTTTCAGTTATTTCAAGTGAAGGACAAATACCCAAATGCTGAGACTATCATCAATTATTCAGTTCTCAGTGTAGAATGGAAGATAGGTCTACACTGAAGTACTTTGGATTAACTCTTGAGGGGGGATCCTGCTCCAGGGTCTCACATACATTGAATAATCTCTATCTGTGCCCAAACGTCATGAAAGGCACAGGAAGCCTGATTTCAGTGGCATATATATTTTGGACTATCTACTCTCTCTCTCTCTTTTTTTTTTTTTTAAGTTGGAGTCTCACCCTGTCTCCCAGGCTGGAGTGCAGCGATCTTGACCTGCTGGGCTCAGGCGATCTTCCCACATCAGTCTTCCAAGTAGCTGGAACTACAGGCGTGTGTCACCACGCCTGGCTAGTTTTTGATTTATTGTAGAGACGAGGCCTCTCCAAGTTGCCCCGACTGGTCTCAAACCTGTGAGCTCAGGCCATCCTCTCACCTCGGCCTCCAAAGTGCTGGGATTCTAGGGGTGAGCCCGGCCTATCTTCCCTCTTGTGAGGTACCATCCCCACATAGACTCCTAGACTCCTTCCTCCCTGTCCCTGGCTTTTTTCTTTTCCCCTCTCCTGGAGCAGTCCCTGATCAAGACGGGTATCTGACGGATGTGGATGTGTGTATTCCCAGCAATGAGTCATGGGATGCAGGTGACCAAGCAAAGCTGAAAACAATGTAGTCATTACTTCTAATCAGGTAATTGTAAATACTGCATGATTTAAATAATTAACTTGCTGGCCTTGATTATAAAATGGCTTGCTTTACTGCTCTGAGGCACGGATTCCTCACCAATCTGCTGCCCTTGGTGCCTTCTGTACGTTTTAATAAACCAATGCTGTGAGCGTGCCACTGCACTCCAGCCTGGGTGACGGAGTGAGACTCCGACTCAAAAAAAAAAAAAAAAAAGAAAGACTGTGGTATTTAATTAAGGTCTGTGTTTCTCAAATTAGCATTCTCTTCATTCTTCTCCTTGTGAAGGTAGATAACGTGATACAGATATTTCATGAATAGTCCATCTTTTTGCAAGTATTGGCACTAGTCTTTTCAGGGTGAACATTTCTTGAGAACCTACAATTCCAGAGTCTAATGTTTCAAGGAAGACTTTCCTAAGTCTCAAACACATAGCATTAGACAGTAAGTGAGATATCTCTGGAGTTCAGAGTTCTGTTGAGATCTTAGGCAGAAAAGAAAGTTGTTTGGTTTTTTTTGTTTTGTTTTGAGTCGGAGTCTCACTCTGTCGCCCAGACTGGAGTGCGGTGGCCGCTCCCGGCCACCACAGCCTTGACCTGCTGGGCTCCGGCGACCCTCTGGCCTCAGCCTTCCAAGTCACTGGAACTACAGGCGCGCGCTACCACGCCTGGCTCATTTTTTTATTTATCGTAGAGATGAGGTCTTGCCAAGTTGCCCAGGCGGGTCTCGAACCCGCGGGCTCAGGCAATCCACTCACCTCAGCCTCCCAAAGCACAGGACGACAGGCTGAGCCACCAAGCCGGTCTTGAAGGAGTAGAACGAGCAGAGGCTCAGAGGAGGAGTTTCTTTCCCCTTCTCTTCCCCTTCCATTTCTTCCTTCTTATCCTCTTGGTCGATTTTAAATTATAACAGAAACGCACACCAGTACAAAAAGTTATGCAACACAGAATTGTGCGACATAAAAAATAGAATGTCACCTCTCCTCCCCCAGCTTTCCCTAACACATTCCCCAGAGGTTAACATTATTAATAGGTGTGGATAGTCCTTGGTGTTTTAATATATAGTATTTACATATTTTGCATGAATGAGATAGAACCATACATCTGTTCTTCAACTTGTTCTTTTTACTGTTGGCTGTTTACAATAAAATTTCCTAGGCATTTATAGGGTTATGCCAACGTGTTTTAATAATGTTAACCCTCTTTATATACCATTTATACCTCTGTTAAAGTATTAACCGTATGCAGCTTCCTATTTTAGTAAGACTTTCTTGATCTTTACACTATTATATTGCATTTTCTGAGAACACGGAGAAAATACCCTATATATGTTTAAAAATCTTTTAATTGTGAAAAAATTATGTATTTATAGGAAGTGGCAGAAATATGTATGGGGAGGTACCGTGTACCCTTCACCTAACTCCCCGATGCTTGGTACAGTATCAAAATCAGGAAATTGACATTGATGCAATCCACAGAGCTTATTCAGTTTTCACTGTATATGCACCCATTTGTGTATGTCTGTGTATATTTCAATGCAGTTTTTGACCTTTTAATTGATATGTAATAATCGTACATATTTATGGGGTGCATATGATATTTTGATACATGAATAATAATGATCAAATCAAGGTATTTAGGATTTCTATAGCCTCAATCACTTACCATTTCTTTGTTCTGGGAACATTTTATATCGTCTCTTTTAACTTGTTTTTTTTCTAGTTGGGGGTCTCACTATGTTGTCCAGGCTGGAGTGCAGTGGCGTGATCTCGGCTCACCACAGCCTTGACCTCCTGGGCTCAGGTGATCCTCCTGTCTCAGTCTCCCTGGTAGCTGGGACTCCCAGTGCATACCACCACACCCAGCTAATTTTTAAGTATTTTGTAGCGACATCTCACTGTGTTGTCCTGGCTGGTCCCACACTCCTGGCTTGACATGATTCTCCTGCCTCGGCCTCCCAAATGCGAGAGTTGCCGGCATGAGCCACTACCCGGCCTCTTTTAGCTATTTTGAAATGCACAATACATCATTGTGAACTATACTTCCCTTACTGTGCTACTGAACACCAGAACTATTCCTTCTATCTAACTGTATGTTTGTACTCATTAACCAAATTCTCTCATCCTTTTCCCCACTTCCCACTCTGCCTCCGTGAGATCATCTTTTTAGTTCTTATACATGAGTGAGAACGTGCACTATTTGTCTTTCTGTGCCTGGCTTATTTCACTTAACATAATGACCTCCAGTTCCATCCATATGGCTGCAAATGATAGAATTTCATTCTTTCTGGGACCGAATAGTATTCTATTGTTTATATATACCACTATTTCTTTTTTTTTTAAGGCAACGCTTCAGGAATTTGCATGTCATTCCAATTTTTAGTGCTGCCAAAGAGAGCATGATTATTTTTATCTTTTTTTTCTTTTTTTTGAGTAGGGGGCTCACTCTGTCTCCCAGGCTGGACTGCGGTGGCACACTGATGGCCACCGCAGCCTCGACCTACTGGGCTTTGGCGATCCTTCCGCCTCAGTCTTCCAAGTAGCTGGAACTATAGGCATGCACCACCATGCCAAGCTAATTTTTGATTTATTGTAGAGACGAGGTCTTGCCAAGGGGCCCGGAGAAGGTCTTGAACCCACAGGCTCAGGCCATCCACTTGCCTCGGCCTCCCAAAGTGCTGGGATGACAGGCTGAGTCACCGAGCCCAGCCCACAATTTCTTTCACCATTCATCTGTTGATGGACGCTTAGGTCGAGTCCTGATCTTGGCTATTGTGAATAGTGCTGCATTAAACATGCGAGTGCAGGTAAACCTTGGTGATACCAGTTTCTTTTCTTTTGGATAAATACCCAGTAGTGGGATGGCTGGTTCACATGGGAGTTCTATTTCTAGTTTTTTGAGAAGCCTCCATAATGTTTTTCATAATGACTGTGCTGATTTACATTCCCACCAACGGTATATACGAGTTCCCTTTGCTTCATATTCTTGCTAGCATTTTTTAAAATAATATTCATTCTAACTGGGGTGAGCTGATCTCTCATTGTGGTTTTGATTTGCATTTTCCTGATGATTAGTGATGTTGAACATTATTTTTTAATATACTTGCTGGTCATTTGTATGTCTTCTTTTGAGAACTGTCTATTCAGATCCTTTGCTCACTTTTTTTTTTTTTTTTTTGAGTTGGAGTCTCACTGTCACCCAGACTGGAGTGCAGTGGCCGCTCCCGGCCACCGCAGCCTCGACCTGCTGGGCTCCGGTGATCCTCCCGCCTCCGCCTTCCGAGTAGCCAGAATTACAGGCGCGCGCTACCACGCCCCGCTGATTTTTTTTATTTATTGTAGAGATGAGGTCTCGCCAAGTTGCCCAGGCAGGTCTCGAACCCGCGGGCTCAGGCAATCCACTCACCTCGGCCTCCCAAAACACGGGATTACAGGCTGAGCCACCGAGCCCGGCTTGCTCACTTTTTAATGGTATCATTTGTTGAGTTGTTTGAGCTCCTTCTATATTCTGGATATGAGTCGCTGTTGGAGGAATAATTTGCAAATATCTTCTTCTGTTATACAGATATTCTCTTCACTCTTCTTGACTGTTCCCTTTGTTGTGCAGAAGCTTCTTTGTTTCATGTAGTCATATTTGTTTATTTTTGTTTGAGTAACCTGTGTTTTAAGGTTTTAGCCATAAAATCTTTGCCTACATCAATGTATCAATGTCCTGAAGCATATGTTTTCTTCTAGGAGTTCTATAGTTTCTAGTCTTATCTTTAAGTCCTTAGTCCATTTTGAGTTGATTTTTGTATGTGGTGAAATATAAGGGTCTAGTTTCACTTTTCTGCATATGGATATTCAGTTTTCTCAAAGTCATTTATTAATGAGGTATCCTTTTCCCGGTGGATGTTCTGGGTGCCTTTGTTGAAAATTGGTTGACTGCAAATACGTGGATTTTCTTCTGGGCTCTCTATTTTGTTCTACTAGCATCTGTCTTTATACCTGTTTTACGTAACAGTCTCATACTGTTTTGGTTGCTATAGCTTTGTAGTGTATTTTGGAGTCAGTTAGTGTGATGCCTACACTTTTGTTCTTTTTGCTCAGGATTGCTTTGTCTCTTCAGGGTGTTTTGTGGTTTCATGTGACTAGACTATAGGATTGTTTTTTATATTTATTTGAAGAATGTCATAGGTATTTTGATAAGGATTATACTGAATCTGTAGATTGCTTTCAGTAGTATGGTCATCTTAAAGATAGTAATTCTTCAAAGTCAGAAAAGAAAAAGGAGTCACTACAACTGATACTGTAGCAATACAAAAGATCATTAGTGGCTATTATACACAAATATACACTAACAAATTGGAAAACCTGGAGGAAATGGACACTTCAGTGCAACTTTATCATACGTGTAGCTTCCTGCAATTACCAGTACACTTGAGATACAAACTGCTCAGCCACCACAAGACACCCATGTGCTAACTCTTTACAGCTACGCCCCAAATTCCTAACCCCTGGCAATCACTAAGCTGTTCTGCATCTCTAAGATTTTGTTATTTGATGAGTGTTCCGGAAACACATAAAATAGTTTATGTAATAGCGCTCACGAAGGTCCTTGCATGCAGTGAACATTTCCTATTTTACTTATTATCTGTATCTCAGAAATGTGATTGGACACGATTGTGCACGTGTTCTCAGTCCTTCCCTCTCGTTTTCCCTGAAGAAGATGCTGAGCTGTGCTCACTTAACCTCATTTTCTTTGGTCACCTTCTAAGGAGCGCTGACATTTCCAGAAAGGACTTTAGGTGGTTTATGAGGCCGAATTAGAAGAACAGGTGCAGACATGGAGGGGAGAAAGATCAGTGGGCTGATTGTGGGGAAAAGTTATGGGTGTTAAAGACGGCATCCCTTAGGAAGTCATGGTCTGTGAGGAAGGTTCTGGAACTTCAGGGGCAGAAGAATCAGAAGGAAGACGAGGCAGCAAGAGAAATTGGGGGCTCAGGGGTTGAGTTTCTAGAGAACTTGAGGAAGCTAGGGAATTGAGAAGAAAGGGATTCTGCTATGTTGTGCTGGACCACGCGTTTGGACCTTTTATTCAAGTTCTTTGGTGAATGTAAGCAAAAGACTTGGGTCTTAAAGTTTATTTTTCACCGGATGTTGTGTTCTACTGTTGTGACTACTGGTGCTGCCAGGCAGGAGACCTGGGGTCACTGGCAAAGAGCCTCCTCCAAGCCCTTTTGTCTGTGTGCCACCAACTGATACCGCAATGCCTGGAACCTAGTAATTGCTAAATACGAGGGAGAACCCCCAAAACCAAAATTTATTTATTAAAAAATTGCGTATTTATTCTTACATGTTTAAGCTTCGGTCACCTTCAAAGTACTCTCCATTTGATGCAGTACACCTGTCGAGACAGCTTTTCCACTGCTCAAAATGCTTTTGAACTCGTCAATTCTGATGCCTTTGAGTGCTTCTGCCGTTTTTTTGTTCCACCTCTTCCACACCACACCGGCAAAACGATTTTCTTTCAGGACTTTTTTCACTGGGGGTACAAACAAGCAAAAAAAAGCTGCCCGGCATGAGATTGGGTCAACAGGGAGACGGGGGCACGGGATTCATGACGTTTTGGTTAAAAACTGCTGAACACTCAGGGTGGTGTGGGAATGTGCGCTTGTTAATCACCCATCGTGAAATGGGCCAAAGTGTTGAAAGAATCTCAAAAGCACCCCACAAAAATTCACTGAGGCCAAACGCAGCCTCTGACAACAACGCTAGCTGGTACACTGATGTCGGTGGGTTTCTAGAACACTTACCTGGTTGGGGAAGCCTGTACTGCAAGCCGCCTGCCCTCTAAAATGTAATTCCATTTTGGGGGGTCCTCTCATACGTGTTCATAAAGCTGAAAGAGTAGTGACATCAGGCTGAGCTCTGTCTTCTCTTTTTCTCGTTTCTTTTAATGGCAGCACCATCATTTTTCAGATGCCTCCCACCTCCACTTGCCTCAAAATACGTTTGTTGTCATCTATGAAGTTTCCTTCCTTATATCTATCCATCTATCTACTATTCTATCACCAGACCCGAGTCATGCTTATTCAGTAAACTTTCCTTCACTCTGGCTGTTATTACTCTGGTCCAGAGGTCACACTCAAATGTCTATTGGAGTCAGGCAGGAAACAGCTGTCTGGTGCCACAAAATAGGGTGGTTTGGGGCTTTAAGAAATGGAAATATTAGGGCTTTGGAGAGGAGCGTTATGTAGCATCCCTCCAAACCCTTTCTCTTACTTCTGTTTCAATCGAGATAGTCAAAGAAATGTCACTGAAGAAGATCTGGATGTCAGTTTTGTTATCGCCAGAGCTGTTGGGACAGTTGTCCTAAGTATGTGCCAGACGCTGAACCCCGCAAATACTGAATCCCACAAACAGGCAGCTTTTCCCCACCGATAGGTCTGCCTGGACTGTGTTAGGCGAGAGAATGATTTGACCTCCTGCTGATGGCCTGTTCCCAAAAAGGAGGAGAGAAAGAAAGAATCTCAGTTTTACTTGTCCAATTCCTGTTCCCAAATTTGTCCATCTAATAATTTGCTGAATTTCCTTCTATCTCCGTGCTGTGGTCTGAATGTCTGTGTTTCCCCAAAATTTAGATGTTGAAATCTTTACTCTTTTTTTTTTTTTTTGAGTGGGAGTCTCACTCTGTCACCCAGACTGGAGTGCAGTGGCCCCACCTGGCCACTGCAACCTCGACCTGCTGGGCTCCGGCGATCCTTCCGCCTCAGCCTTCCAGTAGCTGGAACTACAGGCGTGCGCTACCAGGCCTGGCTAATTTTTGATTTATTGTAGAGACGAGGTCTCGCCAAGTTGCCCAGGTGGGTCTTGAACCTGGGCAATCCTCTTGCCTCCTCCACCCAAAGTGCCGGGATTTAGGGCTGAGCCACTGAGCCAGACTGTGAAAGCTTTACTCTTAAGGTGATGGTATTAGGAGGTAGGGGCTGTGGGGGGTGACTATATCATGGGAGTGGAGCCTCTATGAAAGAGATTAGTGCTTTCATAAAAGAAACCCCAGGGAGACGCTCACCCTCCCATGATGAGAGGTTGAAATGAGAAGACAGCTGTCTATGAAAAGGCAGGCCCCCACCAGACACCGAATCTGCCAGGCTCCTCCACCTTGGACTTTCCAGCCTCCAGAACCGTGGGAAATAAACTTCTATTGTGTAAAAGTCACCCAGCCAGAAAGGACCAAGACCCTCTGCCACTGCCTTAGACCCTGATTGTTGTTTCTGTTGTTTTTCACCCATGTGTTGAACCAATAAGCCTGTGCTCTATCAGGAGTATGGCTTTCTTTTTTCATGGAGGAGATGAACTACTTAAGACAACTTCCCTCTCCATGAAGCCACTTCCCAATCATTGATCCTTCTGGCACTATTAGCTGGCCATGTAGATTTAGTCCCCAGAAGCCTCTGAAATAAGTAGAACTGCTTACTAATTATATTAGCATTTCCCAACTTAGGCTATCCATAATGTCCAAAATTGCTTGTCAGTGTTTCCAATGAAAATGCATGGAACATTAAGACACTCTAGTAATAAATTTCCATCAACACAGAGATGTTTCACATTTGACAGAAATGCCTGCTAATTATACAATTTCTAGAAAGGCTCCATGAATTTCAAATCCCAAATCAAATTATATTGCTAAAGTAAAATTAAAATCAAAAGACTTCAAATCTTTTCCAATTTTTCTCTCTAGTGCCTGGGTAGAGTTAGATTTTCTTTAGCATTTGTGGCCAGAGTTTTTCACTAAAATATGTGTGGTTCTTTTAATCGTACCACTTTAATTCTTTTTATCCTGCTTTGAAAAAAGTGTCCACAAATCAATCGAACACAAAAACTATCCAATCCCACATCCACTCTATTTGGAAAATGGGTCAATTCTCTTGTCCTAGAGCAGTGATCCCAAGCAGAAATATATACCCTGCACTGAGCATTGCCAAAGTCTCAACAGTGTTTAAGAGAAGGACATTAGATGGAGATATTTTTTAAAATTCAGACTCGCTGTTACCACTATCCATGATTTCAGTTCTTTCGAATCCATGACCAGTGAACTTGAAAGCCTGAGATCTCTCCTAGCAAGAGTTACTTTTGTTACTATCCCACGACTGGAACTGAGGAGGGGTATTGATTCATGTACTCTGTGCTTTCTTCTAAGCTTAGAAATTACAATGGTGGTGACTTTGGCTTATGGGTCTCATTTCAGATACTTTTCTTTCTGTATATCTAAGCCCTTTAATTTTTATTTCCCCTTGAGTCTCATGTTCTCTGGTACCCACAGCTTAATGAGTCTGGACTCTACCTAGATATTTAGTGTTCCGATATTTTTTTGAGCAGGCATTTTCCATCCTGAACCAGTTCACTTCTTTTTGATGTGAATTTCCTAAGCCCAGAAACCTGCCATTAGAAAAGATTTTTTTCCTGGTATCAACCTGAGAATCACTGCTAATAGTTTTTTTATCTAAACTTTCTTCTGACTATTGTAGAATCTGTGCCCCAAAGGGACCTACTCTTTAAGATTTTGTACTCAATTTTTGCAGTCCAGGTCTTGAGCAACAGTATTTTCTCCCATATGTTTTTTCTGTAGCTGTAGGACATTTTTCTCTAGTTTCCTTTCTCTCTATTGTTCCATTACACTGTCACAGAAGCTCAGTTAAATTTTTAAGTTTACATTTATTTGTAGATTGTTTTCTTTCCTTCTACAGCACTGTTTGCTTGGTCTAATTGAGTTTTTTTCCCTTTAGGTTAGTCTCTTTATTTGTATCTTATTCTTCCAGATTTTGTGTAGACACCGAGAGTGATATATTCTGGAACTGCCAAAACATCTACTTGTCAAATGTACATTATCGTCCAAGTTATACTCCCTCAGCTGGATAAGCCTTTCCAGGAGATAGTGTCCCTTCTGACCCACATCTGACTTGGACTCCACCTGCTTCTGTCCTGCCTGGTTCCACTTTCATACGCCCCAGCTTTGCTTTGGCTTCGTTAGAGTCCTAATTCCACCCCCATTTCTGGGCATGTGTTTCAAGGTACTGTGCCCCTCTAAAACTCACCTAATCATTTTCGGAGTATGTCACGATGATAATCCTATACTGACTGTCCCCCTTAAGTCTGTGCAGGTTTTTAGTTTCTTTACCAACTTAGTGTTGCTGTGTTAACTTTAGGAGTTGTTCCCCAACTTTAATTTTACACTAAGCCCTGTATTTGCAGAGTAAGAAGCCACCTCCTAACAAGGCCTAGACTGCTGCTGTAGGAAAAGGGGAGTTCTAAAATTGTTTTAAACAGGTAGATAAAAGAGTGCTTGAAATAATGCAAAGATTTTTATTAGGAGAGTAAGCAAGCAGAGTAATAGCTTAGAAGCTATTCTGTGAGTGAAGGCAAAAGTTGAAAAAGGGCTCCAGCCCGGTGGGGTAGAAGACAGGGTTGCCATAGAAGGAAATCTCAGGGAAATATTGACTGGCACGGGTTATTGGTCAGATCAGAAGGGAGGAAGATGATGATGATGGAGCTGGGTATCTTTGTGGGAAAATTTTTGTCTGTGAGTTTGACTTTTAATAGCTGTATTACTATTAGGATTACATATTTCTTTTTAAGTGTGCTTTGGTAGTTTGTATCTTTCATTTTATCTATCTTGTTGAATTTGCACACATAAAGTTGTCCATAATATTCCCTTCTTATCCATTTCACATCTTTCGAATTTGCAGAGGTTTTACCTCTCTCATTCCTGATGTTGGTATTTGTGTCTTTTCTCTCTTTCTCCCTTATTATCTCCTTGAGGTTTATTAATTGTCTTGATTTTCTTAAACAAACAGACAAACAAATAAAAACCGACTTTTGGCTTTATTTTTGTTCTCTTTCTTCTATTCTCTATTTAATTCATCTCCTATCCTTATTATTTCCCTACTTTAGCTTACTTTGTGTTTAGTTTTTTCTTCTTTTTCTAGTTTCTTTTTTCTTTTTTTTTTTTTTTTTGAGTTGGCGTCTCACTCCGTCGCCCAGACATGCTATCTGCTGCACTAATGAGGCACCTTCAAATACTTTTTAAACTTTAAACCTCGACCTGCTGGGCTCCGGCGATCCTTCCGCCTCAGCCTTCCAAGTAGCTGGAACTACAGGCGCGCGCTACCACGGGCTCAGGCATACCCTCTCATCTCAGCCTCCCAAGGCGTGGGACTATAGGCTGAGCCACTGA
>CAUYQG010074176.1:0-15814 GCA_963574415.1 Tarsius wallacei
GGGAGTGTAAACTAGTGCAACCTCTGTGGAAAGCAGTGTGGCGATTCCTAAAAGCTCTAAATATCGACCTCCCATATGACCCCGCAATCTCCCTACTGGGAATATACCCTGAAGAACTCAAATCACTCTATAAAAAAGATGCCTGCACATGTATGTTTATCGCAGCATTGTTCACAATAGCAAGAACCTGGAACCAACCATGCTGTCCATCAAAAGAGGACTGGATTTAAAAAATGTGGTACATATACATCATGGAAAACTATGCAGCCATAAAAAAGAAAATCATGAATTTCGCAGCAACCTGGATGGAACTAGAGTCTATAATACTGAGTGATCTTTCCCAGCAACAAAGATCTGAGTATCACATGTTCTCACTCATAAGTGGACCTTGAACTTCTATCATAATACTATAAGAAAAGGATCGACAGCAGTGGGAATCTATGGGGGGGGACAGGGAGGGCAAGGGTGGTGGGATTAATGGTAATCAATATCTCTCTGGGAATGGGGGGACACCCCTTATCAACAAGGGTGCCTAAACGATGCATATTTGTACACCTAACTCTTAACTGTACCCCACAATTTTAAAATTAAAAATATGTTTAAGAAATATATTTTTTTTTCAATAATTATTACAATTTTTAAAAGTGTACGTGAATGTTCATTACCTTATCTGCCACAATTTTCATATTCTCAAGTTTTTTACTTTGCTTTGATGATGCAATAAATATTCAGTCTGAGGTTTTGTTTTGTTTTCCCAAAGCAGCATGGAAGTGAACTACTTCCTAAAACCTTGACTATTTACTTTTACCTTTACAGACGATTGAAAACTTGTTTAGTCTAGATTCCTTGGTTACAACCTCTCTTTCTTAAATCTCTGTAAATGTTATTCTTATTTATATCTTATGCTCATTGCTATGGAAAAATCTGAGACAAATATTATTTTTATTAAACTGTAGATAAATTGACTTTTCTACTGGAATGCTTGGGGAGTGGGCTTTTCTCTTGAGATTTATAAATTTTACTAGGCTGTGTCTAGGCAATGATCTATGCTTTTATTTACTTAAAGATAGGTAAAGTATTTTGATTCATAGATTTAAATTCTTCAAGTGAAAAACACGTTCTTTTATTTTAGCTTTGACTGTTGTTTTTGCCCTATTTGTTACATTAAAACACACATACACACACACACTAATGAAGCTGAATTTATCAATTATTTTATCTTTATTTTCTCTGGATTTTGAGTTTTTCCTCCCTTTGAGGTTATGTCTTGTACAATATGGTTTTGGTTTTACATTTATATCTCAGGTCTTTTAGAATGTCTTCTTATGTATGATGTGAAGTATGGGTCCAATTTTGTCCTCCTTCAAATGAATTCAGTTGTTCCAACACCACTTACAAGGTTCATAATTTCCCCAGTGATTAATAAAAATGTATAACTTCCCCAAGTTCATAAATTTTCAAATGAAAGTTTGTGTATTAAAAAAGATGCATCAATCCTTTGTCAAATACAAATTTCTTATATACTTGGATCTACTTTCTATTCTGTTTTACTAGTCTGTCTATTTATGGAACATTTCCAGACTGGTTTAATTGCAGAAGGTTGATTGTACATTTTAAACTTGATAGGACCAGGATTCCTCCTACTCAACTTCTCTTCCTTTTTGGGATCGTCTTTATTATGATTCTATATTTATATTTCACATGAATTTTAGATTCAGATATCTAGCTCAAGGGGGAAAAAAACAAACTAATTAATATTTTATTATAATTGTATTAAGTTTATTCATTGATTTGGGAGAAATTGACAGGTTTATAATTTTGAATTGTTCTATCCGTGATTGAAGGACAATTCTCTTATTTTTTAAGTCGATCATGGACCTGAAAATCTTTCTCATTTGTATTTTGTCCATTTCTCATAACATTTATTTGTAAGTATTTTATCCTTTTTTGTTGCCCTTTTAAGTGGGACATGCCTTGGCATTGTCTTCTCCTAATTTGTAAATGTAGCCAAATTCTTTTCTTCCTATAACTTTTGGCTTGTCCTACCTTTCCCCCTTCACCATCAGGTTGCCCGTGTTGCCTGCCTCTTTCCTGGAAGACTTACATCTCCGGTCTTATGAAACATCAGTCCTCTTCCTTTCAATTCCACAGTACCCAGTGGATACCTGAGGCCTCAGATCCATTACCAATATCTCCCAGAGGCTCTTCTTCACCTGGGAGGATGCTTTCTCCTTCCCTCCCTGCTACATCCCTGCCATGGTCTTAGCTCTTCCATTCAGTCTTTGCTTGTCTATCTCTTCAGTCTGGAGTCTGAAACTGGTTCCGCTGGTTTGGAATGTTCTCCCATTACACTTAAGTTTATATTATTCTTTGCCTTCTACTTTTGTTGCAAGTGAGGGCTATGGGTGATCATTTTTGCTATGCTAGCCACTTTCAGAGGCTATGTGGAGCGATTCCAGTTAATTACTATTGGAGATGGGGAGTGCTACCCTCTGCTTTTCAGTTTGAAGAGCACCATAATTGTTTGCTGTTTATAATGATAGCAAAGTTAAGTAACTACTATGTCAACACTAAACAAGGACAGACCAATAGTCCTCAAATAATTTGGTTGACAACTGGATTAGAAATTGGAGATAATTTTATTTAATGTTTCTTTTTAAATTTAATTTCTTATTGCAAACTCAGTGTCATGAGAACCAAGAATGATTTCTTCCCTTTGTTCTGCCCTCCTGGCCCCCAAAACTTCTACTCACTAAATAAAGCTTTGCCTCATTATTGAAAATTCACTAAGGGAATGAGTACATAACCTATTAGGAACTATGAATATATTTATAAGTTAAATAATTCATTTGGACAATTAGTTGAAATTAGTGAGCTATATCAAATGATGCTCAGTCAGTAATTCCAACTGTGAGGTTTGCAAAGAAACCAAGTAATAGATCTATGTGTATGCAGTAAGAAAAACTATACATAGAATTGTTGTTCCTTACATTTTTGAAATCAAGAAATTTTCCTTCAAAGGAAAGCATCTGAAACTTTCCTTTTTTGTCTTCCTATAAAGAAAGTTCCTTTTGAAAATTCTAAGATGGAGAAATCTCATTTTAAGAACAGTTCAGTTCAGGCAAGGTGATTCACACTTGTAATCCCTGTGCTTTGGAAAGGCCAAGATGTAGGATCATTTAAAGCCAGGAGTTCGATACAAATCTAGGCAACACTGTCTCAACAAAAAAATGTTTAAATGTAGCCGGCCTTGGTAGTGCATATCTGCAGTTCCAACTATATTGGAGGCTGAGATAGAAGGATCTCTTGAGCCCAGGAGTTCAAGACTGCAGTGAGCTATGAGCCACTGCACTCCAGCCTGGGAAACAGAGTAAGACCCTATCTCTTTAAAAAGAAAATAAATAAATAAATAAATATTAAATAATTCGAAACAGCTCAATGAAATTCAGTTAATTTTGCTTTGGTATTGTCACTGATGTTAGTATTGTCTTTGATGTTTCTAGATGGCTATTTATTAAAGCAAGTAAATAGATAAATAGATTGCTTTGTTCAATCAAAGATGAGCTTAAGGGAATAAAATAGAATTGTTATCAAATAAGTTTCTATAAAAATAAAGTATTTTACAGGTGAATGCATCATTTTTTTCCTGAGAAAGGAGTTATTATCTTTAGTCGCATTATCATTAGTTTCTTTAAACATGAATTATTTTTGGCATTCTTTTTTGACAAAAAGAATTTTGATTTTGAGTTATCACCAAAATATTATTATTCATATCACATATCATATTTTAAATAAACGGAATCAACATTTTCATTTTAAAAATTAATAAACTCAAGGATTCTGGGATCTTATCAGAGTATGTTTCCTCCCACCCTCCCAGAATTTCTTTAATTAGTGATGTTACATTGTAAATTTACCTTTTTCTCTTATTCCTTGTCCATCTAGATGTGTAATCCCTGGGTACTTAGCTTGCAGTTGCATTTTTTTGTGTGTATATGCAGATCTTAGGTACTATGGTCTAAACACACAGAGAGACTCTCTCCTCAGCCTTTCTGCTGACGCCTGGAGTCTGGAGCTCACTTCTAGCCTCCCGCATGGTTAGCCCCAACTGGGGAGATGAACTTTTTGTCCGTTTTCCCCAAGCCTTCCCCTCTTCTACATCTCGCCTGTTATTAGCTTGCTGCCCTCCTCAGTAGAGCCAGAGCTTGACTGAGGTGAGAACCAACAGCCTTGACTGAAATCATGTTAAATACCAATAACATCCACATTTTTTTGTTTTTTCCACATTTTACTTACTCAAGGTCCTGTCTTTCTGGGAAAAAAAAAGAATATTCAGAAAACTAACTTCAATCTCACTTATACCATTTATTGTGGCACTCTCTGTCTCTAATGTCTGGTGCAATGTGCTGTCTCTATACTTGTTGCTGCCAATTTTCATTAATAGTTGGAACTGAAAATACCTCGTTTAATAAGATTCATCACTTTCTTTAATTACTATTCATTTACTGCTCTAGAAGAGAATGTGATCCTTAATCTCCACAAATTGAGGGCAGATTTCTTCCTTGAGTGAAACACACAGATGTGTGTTTATTTACTGCTTGGGGAGAAACAAAGATTTTCTTTGTCCTAGACATTTTTTACCCCAACTTTATTTATAGGTCAATTTACTGAACTTATCTCCCTGAGGCTAGTCATTTTGGTTCATATTGTTTAGAGATTCAGAAAAATAAAAAAAATCAATTGTCAAATTTTACCCAAGTTTTCTTCTCAGAAAAACTACATCCAATTATCACAAAATTTATACTTTGGTTAATAGTGCAATTGTTAGGTATATTTATTTTGTGAAATAATTAAGACTAATTTATGGATTTACAAAGAAATAGTTTTCAGTTCAACAAAGAAAAGGACTTTCTAACAACGAAAGTTCAAAGTTCTGGAATTTAAAGGAAGTAGATTTGGGATTAATGAGTGCATTAGAGAGGAAGGTCAGCAAAGTCCAGCTTGTTTCTGGTGATTCAGTAGATTCAAGTACAGCATGAAAAATGTTAAACTAGACTGACTCTCAGGTCCCCTCCTACTCTGATAGCTAAGATTTCAAGATAGCTAAGCACATGACAATAACCACATAATATTTCAGAAAAACAAAATACCAGTTTCAAAGGCATCCTCAGATGACTCGTGTTGAAGAATCTAAAGTCTTACATAAATATTTTCCTATTGCATACTTGATTTTATTATTACATTTGGATTTATTATTCTCACTGTGCCTTACTCCTCTTTCTGTCTGTCTCGTCAAAGTCTTTCTCATCATTTGAACCAATGAACAAGAAGAGAATAAACATCCTCCTTGCTTCTTTTTCTAACACTGTCTCAGACAGATTGGAAGTGTGATGGAGGAGACAGCAGATTTATAAGACACATACTTTTAAGACACACTCATAAAATGCCTTGATGACAAGGTAGAAGGGAAATAAATGCTTGTCTCTTTTTCCCCATCTTCACTACTGCTTTATTTCTCTCTCTCTCTCTCTCTCTCTCTCTCTCTCTTTTTTTTATACTTCTCACCTTTATAAAGGCCTTTGGGAGTTAAGCAATAACATAAAGAATAGTTTCTAAACTCCTAAGGGAGCCAACATACTAGGAAGAAAATATTTATATATAAGTACATAGAAATTTTATGCCCCAAGGAGTAGAATGAAATGAAGGTACAGATAATTTAGAGTCAGAACAAAAGGCATTGCTAAAAGTGGAGACCATCCCCCATCCCCACCCCCACCCCCAATTCTGACAAGAGCTAACTGTGTGACTTTGAACCAATCTCTCTGGGGCTTGGCTTCCCCACTTGTTAAAAACTTCTAAGAATCTTCTAGCTTCTACATGCAATGGTTTTGTGATTTCATGGGGTCTTATGATTTTGTGGACAGCAGATCTGTAACTAGCCAGGAAGCAAGAAATATTTAGAGTTGCTCTAATCTCAGGGTACTTTGATCCCTCACAAAATGCCCTTGATTACTACATCAGACAGGGCCCTGGCTGGATGGATTGCTATTCTCTTCATGCATGGTATGCCCAAGCTTTTATGCTTCAAAGCTGTTTCAACACTTTTCTGCTGACCTTCTTCTTCCATAAAGGATAGGCAGATGAAGTTAATACATTGGCATTTCCTTCCTTTTTACTACTGACACAAAAATGGTTTTACTAACTAGTAACCAGTAGATGGTGGCTTATTTAGAGATTTTGCTGCCCCTTTCTTAGAACCTGATAAAGACTCTCAGCTAAAAGGAATGACTTGGGACTTCTTGTTTAAGTTCTGACACACAGAGTTTGGAAATCATCATTTAATTCTTACAACAGCAAAAACAAAAAGGTGAACTTTTTCTTGGAAAATGAAGACCTTTTTTGGACTCATGAGAAAAATGAGGTATCAGGGCAAACTCCCACCCCTCTCAAATCTAGAGAAATGTAGCCTAGATATGCTTCCATGGAGTAAAAACAACTGAAGGCATAAATAATTACGAACCTTCAAATCATAATTTTGATCAACCATGAGTGTAGACTAGCAGAGAATGAGAAACTCCTGAGGGCCACAGTTTTGCTTTTGTTTGTTTGTTTAGTTGGGTTCTCACTCTGTCACCAGGGCTGAAGTGCAGTGGCATGATCACTGCTCACCACAGCCTCAACCTTCTGGGCTCAAACAATCCTCCCACCTCAGCCTCCTGAGTAGCTGAAACCACAGGCCCATGCTACCACACCTGGCTAATTTTTAGAAATATTTTGTAGACAAGGTCTCTCTATGTTTCCCAGGCTAGTCTCAAACTCCTGGACTCAAGTAATTCTCCCACCTTAGCCTCCCAGAATGTTGGAATTACAGGTGTGAATCCCCATGCCCAGCCAGGGCCACAGTCTTAAGAGGATCCCATGCCACCATTGGCTTTACCTCCAGGAAACTCACATGTTATCAAGATGAAGATCTGAGAGAAGCCCTCATAGCTCTGGTAGGGGGACAGGGAAATTAATCTTTGTGAAGTGTGTCCATTACAAAGGCCTATGCTCCATGAGAAAGGACTCTGCCAGAGCCTTATCCCAACTGGGGAAATGTGCCACCCCCACAATAGGCCCCTCTAAACTTCTTGCCTGCTTTAATAGGGGGCAAAAAATGTAGTCAACAAGAATCATGGCTTCAAAGAAATAGGTTGGGAAGGCTACAGCCAGGAAAGGGAGTAGGAGGCAGGGAAGGGAGAATACCAATGGAGAAAAAATGTATGATGGTCATAGTCCCAAGACACAGACCCATTAAAAGACTGACATACATGAGTAAGGTAATAGAATGCTCCTTCTCCCCTACACCTTGCCATCACATCAACATGGATCCAGTATAATACCAGTAGAGTGGGGTTAAAAGAGCTGGCTCAGACTCTCTCTAAGGAGGAGTATTTAGGGAAGTCCAAGGCAAGAGGTGAGACAAATAGGAACACTAGAGAAATTAGAAACCTCTGGCACCTATAATTACAGCAAACACTAAACATAGACAAACTTCTAGCCTGATGACCATAAATTCTTATACTAATTGCCTATTTACTTTAGTTCCTGTTACCCAATACAGCATGTCTGGCTTTCAACAAAAAATTGCAAGGCATGACAAAAGACACGGGGAAAAAATAGTCTGAAGAAAGAGACAAAACAAGCTTAATACCTAGGCTCAGATATGAGATGAATGATGGAATTATTAAGGAATTTTAAAGAACTATGATTCATATGTTACAGTCATTAATAGAAAAAGTAGACAATATGAAATGACAAATGGATAATGTAAGTAGAGAGATGAAAACTCTAGAAAAGTATCAAAAGAAAATGCTAGAAATCAAAAACACTAACAGAATAGAAGAATGCCTTTGATGGACTCATTCATAAATTAGACAGCCACGGAAAGAATCATTGAGCTTGAGGATAGGCCAATGAAAACTTTCCAAGCTGAAATGCAAAGACAAAAAAGAATGATAAAAACAGAACAGAATAATCAAGAATAATTTCGAGAGGTGCAACATACATATAATCAGAATATTTGCAGGACAAGATAGAGACAATGGAGCAGAAGAAGTATTTAGAATAATAATGGCTGAGAATTTTTCCAAAGTAGTGAAAAAACACCAAACCACATATCTAGAAAGCTCAGAGAACACAAAGCAGGATAAATAACAAACATCTAGGCATATCATATTCAAACTTCAGAAAACCAAAGACAAAGATAAAATTTTGAAAGAAAGACTTGTGTTTGGACAGAAATGGATGCAAACTTCTCTGTTTTGCTTATTAGCCAAGAGATGTTGGTTTTTAACTTAATTAAGCGTTGTTGTTTTTCTCAATTTATAAGGAATGCAATGATATATGTAAAAGTATCTTATAATAGGTATTTCTTCTTTACACAAGTGAAGATCAAATGAGGTCATATGTATATGAGGAAGCACTTTTTAACTGCCGCAGTCTCTAATTATGAAGAGTTACACTTATTAATGAATTGCATCCTTGTCAACCCTCCAAGAGCCTCAGGATAAGTTTTCTCAACAAGGAAAATCTTGAGGTGTATTATGAAAAAGGCATTACCTAATGAATATAAAATTGAATGGTGTTTTTGGCTTAGACTGGGACTGATCTGATGTTTCTAAGGCAAGGTCAATGCAAAAGGTGAGAGGAGGGTGAGATGAGGGCTCATGAAATAAATGGTTGGGGTAGGAGAGAAAACCAATTGAAATGCTTTGGCAGACAATGCAGATCTATATAGAAAAAAATATATTTCTCAGAATTCCCAGGGAATTCTGAAGGCAAGAATAATGAATTTTTAATTTTTTGAGCTAGCTAAAGCTAAACTATACCAGTAGCAAAAAGATCAGAAAAGCAGACTTTAGTAAGAGGGAAATTAAAATAAATGAATGACTTTTGCATTGAGCATTAGAGTTTACAAAACGCCTTCACTTACATTGTATTGTTGTCATTTGAGTGTCACAACCAAGGGCACTTAGACTAATAAATTAAGAGATTTTCTGACTTTGCCTGACATCAATTATGGTTGAATAATTATTATCTCTGCTTCTGTCTTCTGAGCCAAAGAACTCATGAAAATGTTCATCTATAAGATTAGAAAGTAGCCAAGATGTGCAGGGAAAAATATGTAGAGATTTTTGAAATTTTAAGATTATATCAAAATAAATTGTTTATGCAACAGTTTATAAAAACGCTTTTGTGCAATAATCTTAGGTGGACAGTGGTGATTGTATTCAACCTCATTTATATTAAAAATCAGGAAGCAACCCTGTGAAGTGCCAAGCCCACCAACCCACCCTGGCTATTTAATGCCAGGGTTAGAGTTCAGAAAATTTGAGAATTCTGACTTCCATCTTGTCTTAGTCAGTTCATGTTGCCATAACAAAGTACCATAGACAGAGTGGCAAAAAAAAAACATAGAAAATGTATTTCTCACAGTTCTGGAGGCTGGAAGTCCAAGACCAGTGTGCCAGCAGGGCTGCATTCTGGTGAGAATTCCTTTTCAAGTTTGTAGACGGCTGCCTTCATGTGTCTCCACAGGGCTGAAGGAAGGCAAGAGAACTCTCTGGAGTCCCTTTAAGAAGGCACTAATCCCATTAGGGAACACCCCCCTTATAACCTAATTACTTCCCAAAGACCCCATCTCCTAACACTACCACACTGATGTTAGGATTTCAACACATGAATTTTGGGGTGAAATATTCAGTCCATTGCACAACCCCATATTGGTTTTCATTATGTTTAACTTGCTGTTGTCTTTGTTCTTTGTCATTAGGACACCTCTTCTTTGACTTTCAAAACAGAAAATGATAGTTTTACCTTTAATCATTCTAACATTTTAACTCAATCTGCTCCTTTCTAACCAAACCCATTTCTTTAATAACTTATGTAAGGAATTCTTAAAAGTCATAAAAAACAACAGATGTTGGTGAGATTGCCAAGAAAAAGGAACACTCATACACTATTGGTGGTAATGTAAGTGAGTTCAGCCCCTGAAATTGAAAGAAATTTGGAAATTTCTCAAAGAACTAAAAATAGATTTACCATTAGAACCAACAATCCCACTACTGGGTATTTACCCAAAGGAGCATATCAAAGAGACACCTGCACTCATATGTTTATCACAGCCCTATTCACAATGGCAACAACATGGAACCAACCTAGGTGCCCACCATCAGTGAACTGAACGAAGAAAATGTGGTATATAAGGCGGACCCAAAAAAACTGGAATTATGTTTTAGAGGGTGGGCTCCTTGTAGTATAGGATTTCCCTGCTAGGTACATGTTCTAGGAACCTGTCGACATCAGTGCACCAGCTAGCATTGTGAAAGGCTGCGGTCTTCAGTGAAGTTTTTATGGAGATTCTTTCAATACATTTTCCCATTTCATGGTGGGTGATTTATGAGTGCACCTGCCCACACCGGGCTGAGTGTTCAGCAGTTTTTGATCCTGTGCCCCACCCTCCCTAATCACCCAATCTCCCCCCAAGGAACTTTTTATTTTTGTTTTCCCAGATGGAAAAAGTTCTCAAAGGGAAACATTTTGCTGATGTGGAAGAGGTGTAACAAAAAAGAGCAGAAGCACTTAAAGGTATCAAAACTGACTAGTTCGAAAACTTTTGAGCAGCAGAAAAAGAATCTCAGCAGGTATATTGCATCAAACAGAGAGCACGTTGAAGGTGGCTGACGTCTGAACATGTAAGAATAAACACAATTTTTTATAAATAAATTCCATTCTGGGGTCCCCCTCATATATACAATATATACACCATAAAACACTACACAGTCATAAAAAATAATAAAATAATGTCCTTTGCAGCAATGTGGATGCAGCTAGAGGCCATTATTCTAAGTGAACTAATATAGAAACAGAAAACTGAATACCACAGATTCGTGGGAGCTAAACACTAGGTATACACAGACAAAAATATGGAAAAAACAAACACTGGGGACTCTTAAACAAGGGAGGGAGGGAAATACTACCCATTGGGTACCATGCACACCATTTGGATGATGAACTTAGTAGAAGCCCGTACCTCACCATCAAGCAATATACTCACATAACAATCCTGCACAAGTACCTTTTGGATCTAAGAACAAAAATAAAAATAAATAGCTTGATTTAGCTATTCTACAATGTAAATATATTTCAAAACATTATTTGTACATGTAAATATATGCAATTTTATTTGTCAATTTAAAAATAGAAGAAAAAAATAATCATTTTAATTTTTATTTCCATCATGTGCCTAAAAGCTGCCTTTTACAAAACTTGTTGAGTAATCTTCGGTGAATAATTTGCTCAAAGTTAAATCCCCTCTGACTCTTTTATAGACACCTTGAGCAGAGGGTTCTTTTTATTTCTCATCTTGTAAATCTAAACACAGGGAATTCACTTCCATCAACATTTTGTTATATGTGGCCCTATCAACTCTGTTATCAGTTCTAAGGCTTAAAACCCAGTTCTTGCAATTTAACTGCATTTTACCTCAAATGGAAATCTGAATTATAAATTACGTGCCCAAATTTCTCAAATCAGCTACTAAGGTCACAGCAAGTTTCTTGAAATTTATAAAATATGTTGAGTCTTTTCAGTTCTGAAACAAATCCACCAAATCCTTAGAACTCTTTGTTACCACTGCTCCCTGCACACAGGGCTGCCTTCCTGGTTAGATTCATCACATGTTGAGACATAATCATGCCGCCACACTGCAGTTAATTCAACATCACTTAAGCTGCACTGAAAATTTGGATGTTATTTCTAACTGACTGCATTGCTTTCTAGCACTGCTGGAATCCATTCCACCTCTTAATCATTCAGTCATCCATCAGTGTTGTCTCAGGGGACTTCCTATCCAGCCCTGAATTAGGAGGAGGGCGTTGGCGTGTATTGATAGCAGATCTTAGCGTCTGAGGCGTGTTAACTTTATGAGCTAACTTATTAACAAAAGGATTCATGAACTGTTGCATCAACAGTCATTTTGCATGTCTTAGATAGTCTCAGTGATGATGGGCAAAACTGATAAGCTTTTATATAGCATTAATTTATGTTGCCACATCTCATTTTTTAAATGATAACTTAAGACCTGTGTGGAGTAATTTAGAGTTTAGGAGCTCTCTGTTGATGTTATTTCCTTTGATTCACATAATAATATGTTGAAGTAGAAATCGGGAAAAGATTAAAGAGCACTCAGATGAAGCTGGAAAGAGCAATACTGAACACTCAGCCTAAGGGCAAGGAGTTTCAGATCTGCCTGGATTTTTCTTTCCTCCTCCATTGCTCACTGGGTTACACTCATTGGGTTAATCTCCTGCAGACAGACCCTAATTTAATATAGTGCTTTTTGGTGGCATCCTATATTCTAGTTTCAGCCTCTTGGATTGTGTTCATTACTAATCTTTTGGGGTTTAAGGATCCATTTGAGAAACTGATGAAAGCTATCAATTCATTTCCTAGGAAATATACATATGCACCTTCCATTTTGCATACAATTTCAGGGAATTTGAGACCTCCTGAAGCTCAGTAGTCACCCCCTTAGGCAAGAACCTTGGTCAAGTTAGGACACCAGATCCTGAGCTGTATCTCTATCCATAATCTGTTTCTGGGCTCCAGACCCACACTTCCAACCAACTACCTAGCAGGTGCTTGTGCCAAAATGAACAAATCATCTTTTCCCTGCCAAGATTCCCTCCCTCTTTGGCCCCTTTGTGTTTATGCTTCCCTTTCCTACCCATCCTCAGCCCCCAACCCACCGAGCATATCTCCCTTGAGCTATCTCTTAATCCCTGAGGCTACCTCCACCTTTAACTCTCATTTCAATCCATCCTTTGTCTTTCCACCCACCAGAGTCTCTTTAAAACATGAATCAGATCACAATAGGCCCCTGCTTAAAACCCCTTTAGAGGCCTTGCAACCCAAGAGCTTGAAACTGACTCTTTACTGCTGCATATCAGAAGCCTCACAGGGAGGACCGTCTGCCTTTCCAGGCTTACCTTTCTTAAACCTTTTCCTTCCCTCCCATGCAAGGAGCCTGAACCCCAGCTTTGTGAAAGAATTCTCCATTCCTATATGTACTCAGCTGCTCCTCTCGCCCACACATGCATTACTTGGACAGCTCTGTCAGTCTCGTATCTCATTTCTCCACATAGTGAGCTGCTACCTATTCTTCAAGACTCGGTCCAAATGCTACCTCCTCTGTGGAAACTTCCCACCTCCTCCAGACAGAGATAGCTGCTCCCTCCTCTGTGTTCTCTGGGAGCTTACACAAGCACTGATCAGGGCTCATGGTAAATTCACATTCAAACCTTCCTCTCCGTTAGGATTTGAGCTTTGTGAGAGCTGGACCATGTGTCACTTGGTCTGGATTTTATTCTTCTACTCTCTACTCCCCACCTCAAAAAGAAATTTCACACCTGGAATGTAGTAGGAATTCAGTGTGTGCAAGAATGACTTGTGTTGTTGAAACTCTCCAAGAAAATGGATTATAGGGAAATGAATTCCAGCCATTTCATTTCACTTTCAGTTTGTTATTTTGGGTCCTTCTTCCATTTCACAGCCTCCCACTACTTCGAAACCAGAGATAGAAATGAAATAAAAAAGGAACTTAAGTCAAGAGTTAATTATACTCAGTCCTTTTATGCAGTTCTAGTTTTAATATCCTGAACACCTACATTTAGGACCTGCTTCAACACATGTGGAAATGCCATAAAGAGAAATAATTGTCCCAAAAAGCTATAAAGGAAATGAAAAATCTGGTTTATTGCTATCACTTATCCAAACAAGCCTGGCTGACTGACATATCTGTTTACCAGATAATTATCATTCTCATCCCTTTGCCTATATAGACGTACCCAGTGTATAAAATGCAATTGTGGGAACATTTCAGGCTAAAAGGAGACATGTTGTTTGAATATGTATGAGTAAATGTGATGTACATTAAAGATTAAAACATAATTAGTTTCCATGACATTTTCATCTTTTAGAAGATCAGCCTCATTAGCCTCCAATACCTGAGAGAAAACTACAAATCCTATTTTATTTTATGTCCAATCAACTGAATGTAGTAAGAAAGATCTTCCCTCTTCCTCAGGTAAATCAAATTTCCTCTTCTAAAGGTTTGTTCGACTTTCCCTTCCCCAGGGTGAATCGCTAAGGAACAATACCTAATCATGTGACCTTCAGGTAAGTTTACTTTGTCTACAATGAGTGGAGATTAATCCAAGAAAGGGAAAATGAATCCTAAAATGTGATTATTCAAGAATTATAGTTATTGAGTTTCCCATCACTGTCAGACTGATCACCAGGTTTTGAATCAACCATTCATACAAAGTTAGATTTAAAGACATCCTATTTTTAAAAGAATGCACTTATTAAAAAGGTGAATTATCATATCAATATTTTCACCTGACCCCTTCAAATTGCTAATCACCACAATTTTTATTAAAATGCAACATGCACTTGGAGTTTGTTGATAAGCAAGGACAACAACAGATGTAAATAAATAAACAAATAAATAAACAAGGAGGAGATATTATATCAACTAATTATATCAACTAATCCTTTGAAATTTGCTTGCAAATTCTGACTTTGTAATCACATCTGCTGGGAATAATTTACAACTCTTAATGTTGACCAACATAGATTTTATATCAAGCCTCTCACCCCACCAAAAAAAATTCTAAATATGGGCAAAGCACTTCCTACCTTGTTTTGAACACATTTGAAAGCAAAATGTATGATGAAACTCAAATAAATGAGAGTTTGAAAGCTTGTGCACACAAACACACACACTCACATACACTCATTCAGCTATTCTGTTCAAGCTAAAGAATGACAAAAATAAGCAATCGATCCTTTAGGCACACTTAATTTAGGTTCCTCCGCT
The DNA here is from genome assembly GCA_963574415.1 of Tarsius wallacei. Classification (NCBI taxonomy): domain Eukaryota; kingdom Metazoa; phylum Chordata; class Mammalia; order Primates; family Tarsiidae; genus Tarsius; species Tarsius wallacei. The sequence goes on from CAUYQG010074176.1 coordinate 14,924, forward strand.
TTGAAAACTGCCTTAATTTTTCACATCACATTTAGCAGGCAATCATCTATCACCCAGTCTAATAACACTGGGTACATTTCATAATTAGCCATAAAAGACTTTTTTTTTTTTTTTTGCCAAGCCTGAAAATTAAGTTGGAGCCTCAACAGTGTACAGACTCTTAGCAGCCAAAAAAGGCCTTTTCTTGGTAGTTCACAGTGCGCATTTTTTGTTGCCTTGACAACTGTCTGGCTGGGGCTCCCTTGCTTGGAGAATGAGGACGCCTTTGCCTGATGCAACCCCTCTGAAATGATAGTGAACACTAAGCAAAATGATGCCGACAATGGCAAGTTTGATGCACAAATGTCAGAATTCTCCCTAAATTGCATCTTCAAGGAGGATGGAAGGGAGGGAGGGAGAGGAGAGAGAAGGAAGGGGGGACAGGTGAAATTTTGACCAATTCAATTTTTAAAAAAAAATAAGAACCAAGGTCCACAATTCACCCCTGCAAGGGCTGGCTGTAAGGCATTCAAGGTAGACAGAATTTGTGAGATTCATTCCAGCTTCTGATAGTTTTGTCCAAATATAATCTGTGCACATGACCCTGATGTCACATGGTGTAAAGACTAGAAAAACACAAGAGCAAATAAAAATCCCCTCTTAGCTGGGCTCGGTGGCTCAGCCTGTAATCCCGCGCCTTGGGAGGCTGAGGTGAGTGGATTGCCTGAGCCCGCGGGTTTGAGACCCGCCTGGGCAACTTGGTGAGACCTCATCTCTACAATAAATCAAAAATCAGCCGGGCGTGGTAGCGCGTGCCTGTAATTCTGGCTACTCGGAAGGATCACCGGAGCCCAGCAGGTCGAGGCTGCGGTGGCCGGGAGCGGCCACTGCACTCCAGTCTGGGCGACAGAG
>CAUYQG010074177.1:0-20013 GCA_963574415.1 Tarsius wallacei
GATAGCTGCATGCAGAAAAATAAAACTTGATCCTCATTTCTCCTCATATACAAAAATTAACTCAAGATGGATCAAAGACTAAAATGTCAGATTTTACACCATAAAAGTCCTAGAAAAAAATCTGGGGGAAAAATCTTATGGACATCAGTCTAGGCAAAGTATTTATGGCTAAAACTCCAAAAGCAAATACAACTGAAACAAAAATAAATAAGTGGGACTTAAACTAAAAAGTTTCTACATAGCAAAAGAAATAATCAACAGAGCAACCTACAGAATGGGAGAAGATATTCTCAACTTACATATCTGATAAAGAACTAATATTTAGAATTTATGAAGAACTCAAACAACTCAGCAAAAGCAAAAAACCAAATTGCCCCATTAAAAAGTTGGCAAATGACATGAATAGCCATCTCTCCAAAAAAGATATACAAACGGCCAACAAACTTATGAAAAAATTGTCAAAATCACTCATCATCAGGGAAATGCAAATTGCAACTACAAACAGATATCGTCTCATACCAGTCAAATAGCTATTATTAAAAAATAAAAAAATAGATGCTGGCAATGATGTAGAGAAAAGAGAACACTTATACACAGTTGGTGGGAGTGTAAATTAGTACAACCTTTATGGAAAGCAGTATAGAGATTACTCAAAGAACTAAAAATAAATCTTCCATTTGATTCAGTAATTCCACTACTAGGTATCTGCCTTCAGGGACAGAGATTGTTATATGAAAAAGATGCCTGCACCTGCATGTTCATCACAGCATAATTCACAATTGTAAAGATATGAAATCAACCTAAATGTTCATCGGGCAGTCAGTGGATAATGAAAATGTGGTATATATACACCAAGGAATACTATGCAGCCATAGTATTTATTCTTGGCAGCAACATTGATGGAGCGGAGATCATCATCCTAAATAAACTAACTAAGAAATATAAAACCAAACGTTACATATTCTTACTCATATACAGGAATTAAATGATCACAATTATGGAAATAATTGTCATTAGGAACACAAACAAAGCGTGTGTGTGTATGTGTGTGTGTGTGCATAATATATATATGTACATTTTGTGTGTGTGGTTTCCAGGATTGAGGAACCATTTATATTTAAATAATATGATGTGAATAATTTAGATAGGAAGTAATGTCCACATAACTTCAAAGTCACTAAAGTCACACTTTAAGGCCTTTTGTATCTTAATGTTGTTATATTATATTTAAAAAAACACAAACTTCCTTAATACCTTCTACTTTTTATGGTATGCAATCAATATCATAATAAAATGCTCATTAAACCATGTTTGTTCTAATAAACTCTCATTTGATTCTTCAATTTTAAGAATTGTTTTTACCTTATAGGAAATGATATGTCTAACTCAGAAGCTTTATCCAATGATTTTAAATAATAAAAATAATTATATTATAAGGCAGGTTTTCACTTTGATATTATTTTAAAAGATATATTTTATATCTTCATACATGCTCAATTATTTTTAATCTTTCACCAAAGACAAATATTTTGTAAATAAAGTCAACATGTGAATAGTAGCTTTCAAAATGACAGTAAGCTAAATTGTGATAATTTTATGTAAAAACAGCACTTTGTTTATGAAAATTTTATAGAAAAAAATCCATACAGATTCACATTTTCCTGCTGCACTGGCCTTTAGCTGCTTCTTATTCAGGCAAACTAAAGCTATAGTCTCACAATAGACTAAATATGCCTAAACATATAAAACATTAACATATAAAATATAAAATAAATATGCCTAAACATATAAAATAAACATATAAACATACACAATAAGATTGTATTCTCTCTACAGACATGTTTGAAAGGACTGATTAAAATATTGTGTATGTCATCCACTAATCTCTGGATCAGTGTATTTATCAGGTTACAAGGTCAACATTTTCTTCATTGATAACAATGCCTATTCCAATGTATATAAAGTTTTCACGTGTCTATATTTTTATTTGTAAAAAGTATTCTCTGTTTCAGTAAACATTTTTGTTTTTATTATTCTTGTTCTTTGCTGTCTCACATTTTGGAATTACCCTGATGACTTATACATGCGTAAACATATATACACAAAAAGTATTTTGTTTAGAAATATATTAATACATTGATTAATCAATCTGGAAAAATTTTAAATCTTATTATATTGAGTCTTTAAGTCCACAATAATAGTATATCTCTTTATCATTAACTATAAACCAATGTATATTATATTGATGTTTTATAAAAATATATTATACATTTATGTATAAAAACTATATTTTAGGAAATGTTTTTTATAGAATTTCTAAAAAGAAATTTTCCAACACCAATTGGCTGGTTTATAGAAAGGTAATAGTGTGTTTATTGTGGATTTTTATGTCCAGAAAATGTCTATTTTTTTACTGCATTGTTATATTGTACTAGCTAGCATTCTAGTTAAATGTTGAAAAGAAGTAAATTTTGCATTAGAATTTTGTTAGCATCTTAAAATTTGTCTGATATATTTCTATTTGATTTTGCATTTTTGTTATTATCCCAACATCAGATTGGAGAAGATGAAACATTTTCCAAATTTAATTGATTCTACTTTAGTAGTTTTCCAGAATATACACTTTTATGGTATTTCTAGTTGACTTCTAAATAAAGAATATTTTTTAAATTGTGAAAAAGTGAAAAATCACTTTTCCAGTTAAAAGGATGGAGAACTAAAATCAATGTCTATTTGTAATATGTTAAGACAGATATAGATAATACTATAATAATTATTGACATAGGGAAATGAAGGTGAAATGATGGCAAAATGACTTAAACACTCAAAATATATTCTTTCTTTGAGGATAAATAGATTGCTTTAAATTGTACTCCAAGCTGGGCTCGGTGGCTCAGCCTGTAATCCCGCGCCTTGGGAGGCTGAGGTGAGTGGATTGCCTGAGCCCGCGGGTTCGAGACCCGCCTGGGCAGGCGAAACCTCATCTCTACTATAGATCAAAAAAATCAGCCAGGCGTGGTAGCGCGCGCCTGTAGTTCCAGCTACTTGGAAGGCTGAGGCAGAAGGATAGCCGGAGCCCAGCAGGTAGAGGCCGCGGTGGCTGGAAGCGGCCACTGCACTCCAGTCTGGGCGACAGGGTGAGACGCCAACTCAAAAAAAAAAAATAAATAAATAAATAAAATAAAATAAAATAAAATAAAATAAATTGTACTCCATATCTTAAAAAGAAAAAGAAAAAATAGATTGCTTCATATATGTTATAAAATTCATGTTAAAAAGATATTAATTGAACTATTTCCAGAGTAAGGAAAAATAACTAGGCTCTTGATCAGACTAAAAGAAAAGGGATGGGTTTAGAGTTGATCATACTCTATCACAGAAACAAAGAACAGAGTACCATATGTTCTCATTCATCAGTGGACTCTGAACAATCATCATAATACTATAAGAAAGGGATGGTCAGTAGTGGGAAACTACCAGGGAAGAGGGAGTGGGATTGGCAGTTGGGGAAACTGCCAGGGGAGGGAGGGACACAACTCATCAACAAAGGTACCTGCATAATCAACATTTGTATACCTAACCCTGAATTGTACCCCACATCTTAAAAAAAAATAAAAAATAAAGAAAAGAGAGATTCTTATGTTAGTTAGATATTGGTTGATTATAAAATATTTGAAAAAGATAATTTTTTTGTTTGAACAACTAGAAAGCAAATGTGATTTAATGTGGTAAAACTACTAATTATGCATATCAAAATAAATAATTAGAATTAACTGCTTACATATATAAATTAATTGGAATCTCTCTGGAGGTAAATCAGGGAACACTATACATAATTGAATAAGTTTGTTGAGGCAGTACAGGAGTAAAAATTGTTCATTAGGCTTCACATATGCAGTAGCAATTTCATTTTCATCAATCTCAAATTGATAACTTTTGTACTGAACTATGTATAGACAAATATTAACTCAAAGTAGTTAGTCAATTTATAAATGCCTATTTATATCTGATTAAATAAGCTTATGAGTATTTAAGTAAAATTATATTATCTGATTCTTGAATCGAATTTCAAATTTTTTCATTTGATTTCCTTAGATGGCATAGCACATGATAACAAAGGTTACAGACACACACACACATACACAATGTAATAAGTCCCAAATACTTAAAATGAAATCAAATGTAATAAAATAAAAATATTTTAAGATCCCTGGAATAACACTAACCTGTTAATACATTTGAAGCAAATAGATATTTTTAAAGAAATACTCTTATAGTACTAATATTACAAAGACATCATTTCATAATGTAAACATTTCATGCTTAACTTTGTTGACCTTTTTTTAAAAAGAGCTTATTTTTAGAACAATTTTAGATCTCCAAAAAATTTAACTAATAATAAACAGAGTTACCATACACCTTTCATAGACTTTGCTCTTTTATTATCATCTTGTATTAGTATGTTATACTTATCACCATTACTGGACAAATATAGATAACTTATAATTAATTAAAATTCATAGTTTATTCAGGTTTTCTTAGTTTTTGCCTAACACCTTTTTACTGCCCCAGCGCGGCATCTGCAATACTACAGTACTATAATATCCATATCACCTTCAGCTCCTCTTGGCTACGACAGTTTTTCATATTTTCTGTTTTTGAGGACTTAAAAAATATTGATAACTGCTAACCAGGTATATTGTAAGATGCTTCTTTATCAGAATAGGTCTGATGTTTTTGTTATCATTAGACTAGTGGTATGAGTTGGGGAGGAAGTAAGATCATACAGAAAAATGTGCCATTTTGATAACATTAAGTGTACATATTATCAACATAACTTGACTTCGACACTGACATTCACTATTTGTCAGTTTTCTCCACTATAAAATCACTCTTCTCCCTTATCTCCACCATTTTTATATTCTCTTTGTGAAAAGTCACTATGTGCACTTAAGAAATGGAGAGTTATGCTCTTGCCTCTTTAAGTGTCTATATCATTTATTTGGAATTCTGCATAGATTTATCAGTTAATAAATAGATTTTATGCCATAACAATAGCCACTTTAAGTCAGTATTTTCATTATTTTTTAAAAGTTATCTAGAGAAATACTCAATATTTTTATTTCAAAAGTTAAAATTTTGTGAAGCTTATATGGTCAAATAGCAAACCTGAACCTTTGAGCATCAGCTATAAATTGAGATTGTACAGATCATCTCTAATGTACTTTCCAGTGTCTTTCTTCTACGGATTTCAGATATCTGTATATCCTTCAAAATCAGCATGCATTGAGGAGGTTGGAATTGTGTTTAGAATATTTCCTAATTTGTTCATGATTTCAGTCGCTCTCTAAATGTTTCTTTCAATTTATTCTGCATGTAACCATCTGTTACACTTTTTATAAAGCATATTTTTGATCATTTTACTTGTGTGTTAAAAAAATCTGGGGACCTATCTTTCTACACCAAATATCTAACAAATATCTAAACAATATTTTCTACAACAATATTCTTGTACCAACTCACACATACAACATACACACATGGTTAATTTGTACCACTGATCTAAATCCTATCACATCAGATACTTTTCTAAATCTCATCAATCTAGCAGTTTATTAACTTTTTAAGAATAGGGTCCTTGTGTTATGCAACTTCATAGATTGTACAGATCTTAGAATGATTGCTTAGAATGTGCTTAGTAGAAGCTCAATATATATTTTTCTCTTATGTGCGATATATGGTTTAAGATAATTTAAAGACTATAAAACCTACTTTGAAAGAATATACAGTTTGGTATAGCCTTGTAATAAGGTGAGAGAAGTACATCAATGATATTATGTTATGTCTTATTAAAAAGGCATGAAAAATATGTGGTTTAAGTGAGGGCCAAAGAGACTCATAATCTTGAGTAGAGAAATAAATAAAGTTTCCTCAATTAGGGGATGCTTAACTTTTATGTTAAAAGAAATGACACAAGATTATTTTTAAAATGAATTGTAAATGGAGAAAGGTATTTTTAGAAGAGCAAAGATCATTAATATAGCAAGTTGATTGAGTCAAGAGGAAAGAGGAGTTATGGAGGTAAACAGCAGCAAATGCTAAAAGACCTTGTAGGTAATGCTATATAGTTCAACATTATCTTAAATATTATAACAACTCACCAAATTGTTTCTAAGCAGGACAAACACCTGAATCCAACAAGCACCGTGGAATCAAGTCCTACAGGTCTTAGGAAAAAAAAAAAAAACCCAAACATCTTCTCCAAAGTTCTTTGAGCAAAAAAAAGAAATGTTTGTTGCTTTCATTGCAGTTCTTGTTTGCTTTTTTCACACTGAAACCTATGTAAATCAAAGGTAAAGAAGGAAATATATTATTATGAAGGTAAAATTGACAAGACATATCTAATTAAAAATGGGTTGTGAGAGAGAAAGCAAAGACACCTTTGGTGCTCAGATTTCTGGCTTCAGTAACTGAGTATGATAAAGAGTACGTCTAAGTGATATATAATATTAATTAAAGTTATGCTTCTCCTCATGTTTATACATAATCTTCATCTTTATAGTGATATTACTTTTTTTCTGTTTAACTTTTGTTTTTCTCAAACTGTATCTTAATCCCAAATTTTAAATATTCTTCTAGATCTTTCCCACAAAATTATTTCTATGATATAGTACATCTACCTAAACAGTACTGTCCATAACATAAATGCAGGCAAAGATTATGTTTATATTGCAAATAGCTTATGGTCAATACCTACTGCAGAGAAGACGCTGACATTTTTTTTTAATTAAATTAAATTAAATTAAATTAAATTTTTTTGAATTGGAGTCTCACTCTGTCACCCAGACTGGAGGGCAGTGGCTGCTCCCAGCCACCACAGCCTCGACCTGCAGGGCTCCAGCGATCCTTCCGTCTCAGCCTTCCAAGTAGCTGGAACTACAGGGACGCGCTACCATGCCCGGCTAATTTTTTGATTTATTGTAGAGATGAGATCTCACCAAGTTGCTCAGGAAGGTCTTGAACCCGGGGGCTCAGGCAATCCACTCACCTCAGCCTCCCAAAGCACTGGGATTACAGGCTGAGCAACCGAGTCTAGCTTTTTTTTAAGTTTTAAAGATGTGGGATACAATTCAGGGTTAGGTATACAAACATTGGTTATGCAGGTACCCTTGATGAGGTGTACTCCTCCCTCCCCTAGCAGTTTTCCTCAGCTGTCAATCCCAACCCTCCTCTTCTGATAGTTTCCCACTACTGCCAATCCCTTTCTCATAGTATTATGATAATTGTTCAAGGTCCATTTATGAGTGAGAACATATGGTACTCTGTTCGTTGTTTCTGTGACAAATCACTGAGTATGATCAACTCTAAATACAAATAGTTATTTTCTTGGTTTATAATATCTAATCTGAAACTTTTTTCTCTGTTTCTCCTTATTTTGCTTAGTCACTTTTACAAACCATTTAATTATCCATGTACGTATCAGCATTTTTCAGTGTCAAAAAAGTGACTAAGAAATAAGGAGAAACAGAGGGAGGAGATTCAATTAGATATTATTAACCAAGAAAATGACTATTTGTATTTGTAACGTTGATTTGTGATATTTGAAATAATTATTTAAAATAATATATTCATTATTTATATAAATATATGTACATCTATTTTAATTTTTTCTTTTTAAATTTTCAAGCACAAGTCTATTATATATACTAAGAAATACAAATTTTAATAATCTAAAGATGAGATTTTAATTGAAGTAATATCTGTGTTAAACATGTTATACAGATAATATACATTATAAATTACAGAAATTATGCTTATGGTAATGTGAGACACCAAATTATCCTCAATTTAATTTATTATTTTATCGCTGAATGGCCATTTCAAAAGCTCTTGGCAAGTTACTTTTGCAAAACATTACTTTTTCTAAGCTAATATTCTTCAAATAATCCCAAGACTAGAACTAGTTTGAAGTTTTTTTTTTTTTTTTTTGAGTTGGAGTCTCACTCTGTCACCCAGACTGGAGTGCAGTGGCCGCTCCCGGCCACCACAGCCTCGACCTGCTGGGCTCCGGCGATCCTTCCGCCTCAGCCTTCCGAGTAGCCGGAACTACAGGCGCACGCTACCACACCCGGCTAATTTTTGATTTATTGTAGAGATGAGGTCTCGCTTGTCCAGGCGGGTCTCGAACCCGCGGGCTCAGGCAATCCACTCACCTCAGCCTCCCAAAGGCACGGGATTACAGGCTGAGCCACCGAGCCCGGCTAGTTTGAAGTTTTAAAGTAAACTCTTACCTGTTTTTGTGTAAGTGTGTGGATATATGAATCATGTATTTGAAAAAAACATAGACATCCAGCAAGATGGTGATGGGACAGGCTGGACTGTAGGAGTCTCTGCAAAAGTGAGTGTCCATAAAGACTCTCTGCTGAATAGGAGTTTGCCAGTGGGTAAGTGAAAGTCCATCTGAGAGAAGACTAGTGTTCATAAACCCAGGGCTCTCCTTTTGAGGTGACTGCAACCCCCACTGCCCTACTGGATCATCTGCTGTTCCTGGAGCTCTCCTGAGAAAAGCCTACTTTTCTCATTATCTGGCTCCTGGCCCATACTATCACCTGGGACAGCAAAGTAACTGAAGCCCCAGATCTGATCCATGGAAAGAGAAGATTGGGGAAAGCTGGAGAGAGGAGCCCCACCACCAGTGAGGAAACACCAAATGGAACCATTTTCTCTTTCCTGGGCCAAGGTAGAGACCTGCATTGCCACACCCTGTCCCACCCAGCCTCCATCTTTGGACCTAGAGGTAATCTCATCAAACTCAGAGAGACAGAAACCCCTCCCCCACACTGCATTGGGCATAGACATGTCAGATCTGAGTGGGACATGTGACAAGCAGCAAGTCGGGTGAGTCCAGATTTGATCCACCCTCCTATTGCAGTAGAACTAGGGCAACTGACCCACTCTGAGAGCATTTTTATCAACTTGCACTGAGAACAGAGGGGAGGGACTGGAGATCAGAGCTGAAAGGAAATTGGACTTACAGGAACAACCTCGGAGCGAGTTTTGATTTATTTTTTTGTCTGTCTGTTTGTCTTGCTCATTTTTGTTTGTTTGTTTGGTTTTTGGTTTCTTTTTTTCTTTCATTCTATTTTTAATTTTTTTTACTTGCTTTGTTTCTGTTATTTTATTGCTGTTTGTTTTAGACTTCCTGTTTGTGTATGGATATTTTTGAGAGAGAGTACATCAACAGTGTTTTTTGGGTTTTTTTTAGGTGTTTGTATAACTGTCTAATTTTTTTAACTGTTCTGTCTTTGTTTGTGTCTCTTTTTATTTGTTAGTTGGTATGCCTACCTGTTTTCCCTCTTCTTCTTTTTTCTCTCCACCTTCCTTTCCCAACCTCCTTCCTTCTTCCATTCTTTCCCCTTTCCTTACCTCATTTTGCTTTCAGGGAGCAAACCTATACACCACTGCACTGACAGATTGTAAGGCAGTGGGAAGTGGGTTCCAGGGGGCCACACACCTGTCAGTGGATACTGAAATCTATAGATAGATTAAAAATCACAGCTCCCCTCAATTCAATCTCAAAACTGCAAAAAGTACAGCCCTCAACCCACAATCCAGCTTCAGAATTGAACAAAGCCAAAGGATCCACATAAAGAAGAATAGGAGTTTAAGCAAACAAAAGTAAAAGCAACTCCCCATCCCTGGGAGGGAAGACACTGAGAAAACAGACTTTGCAATGCAAACAATGAAGAACTCCCAGAATAACTGGTCACATACTACAAACCCAGATATCAAGACATTAATAGAAAGAATAAAAAGAATTGAGAGAGATAAGAGGAAAATAGGAAGGAGTTGATAACTGAGATAACAGCAGTAAAGAATACTGTGATTTAAATAAATAAAAAACTCATAAGCATGGAAAGCACAATTAGCCAAGCAGAAGAAAGAATCTCAGAGCTTGAGGACCAAAATATAAAACTAACCCTAACTGTCAAAAGCATAGAAAAGAACCTTAAAAAGGCAGAACAAAACCTTTAAAAGATGAGCGATTAGTTCAAGAGACCTAACCTAAGAGTAATTGGACTTCCTGAGGCAGAAAGAGAAACAAAGACCACCCTGGAACAAACATTCCATAAAATTATTCAAGAAAACTTTCCTCACCTCATTAATTATGCAAAATTCCAAACATAAGAAATTCAGAGAACCCCAGCAAGACAACAAATGGGAAGACCAACTCCTAGACACATAATAATTTGCCTAAACAAAGTAGGAATAAAAGAAAAAAAAATCCTAAAGGCAGCAAGAAAAAAGGTCAGTCAGTCTACCTACCAGGGATAAACAATTAGAATAGCAGCCCATTTATCTACAGAGACACTTCAGGCTAGGAGAGCTTGGAGTACAATCTTCAAAGTTCTCAAAGATACAATTTCAACCAAGAATAAACTACTCAGCTAAGCTAAACTTAATCAGTAAGGGAGAATTAAAAATTTTCCCATACATTCAATCCCTAAGAACTTACAATGCCTACAGACCACCTCTACAAGAATCACTTAAGAAAACATTAAACACATAAGAAAAGGAAAAAAAGAATGACAACATTCTTCACAAGAGTGCAGGAAAAAGATTGAAAACACACATAAATCAACCCAAAAACCAAAAGAAAGACAACAAACAGGAATAATAACTCTGTAAGAACCTCATATTAGTGATAAACCCTCACATTTCAATAATTGGCCTGAATGTGAATGGACTAAATATACAATTGGAAAGACACAGAATGGCAAAATAGATTAAATATCATGAGGCAAAAATATACTGTCTCCAAGAGACTCATCTCACCAGAAAGGACACTCACAGACTCAAAGTAAGAGAATGGGAAGCAAAATTTCAGGGGAACGGACCACAGGAGAAAGTAGGAGTTGTGATCTTAATTTCAGAAAAAATGCCCTTTAAGCTATCAAAAATTTAAAAAGATACATAAGGTCACTATGTAATGATAAAAGGTTCAATCCATCAATAAGAAATATCTACCCTAAACACACATGCACCCAACATAGGAACACCAACTTTCAAAAAGCAGCTTCTAGACAAACTTAAAAAAGATATTGACTCTATCATAGCTGGGGACATTAATGCCCCACTTACAACTCTAGACAGATCAGCAGGACAAAAAATCAGCAAGGAGACTCAGAACCTCAATCTGACTCTTGACCAAATGGACTTAGATTAGTTGATACCTACAGAACACTCCACCCAACGATCACAGAATATACATTCTGCTCATCACCGCATGGAACATACTCTATGATTGACCACATCCTTGGCCATAAATCAAGCATAAACAAATTTCATAAGATTGAAATTTTGCCATGCACCTTCTCAGACCACAGTGAATTAAAAATAAATATCAACACAAACAAGGTTCCCCCAAAACCCACAAAGACATGGGCACTAAACAGTATGATGCTAAGCAACTCCTGGGTCAACACGGAAATCAAAACACAGATTAAAAGATATCTGAAAACAAATGAAAATGAAGAAACATCTTACAAAAATCTCTGGGATGCCATGAAAGCAGTAGTAAGAGGGGAATTCATATCTCTACAAATGCACATGAACAAAATGGAAAAATCACAAGTTAACAGCCTAACAAGTACATAAGAAAGCTGAAAAAGAAAGACCATAAAAAACCCTAACTTCAGCAGAAATATCCAGATCACCAAAATAAAAGCCCAAATCCAGGACAAAGAAGACAAAAAGATAATACAAAAAAACCAACAAAACAAAAAGCTGTTTTTTTGAAAAGATAAACAAGATCAATGGTCCACTAGCTAGACTGACCAAGAAAAAGTGAGAAAAACCCCAAATAAACATAATTAGAAACACAGGGTCACATCTGACCCTCAAGAAATACAAAAGATTATCAGAGACAACTATGTACACTTGTATGGAAACAAACTTGAAAACCTAAAGGAAATGGAGGACTTTCTGACTTCACACAATGTCCCTAGGTTGAAACAAGAAGAAATTGATACCCTCTCTAGACCAATAACAATCCAGAAAATTGACTATGTCATAAGAAAACTACCTACACAAAAAAGCTGGCTTTCCAGAAATTCATCCAAAAAATCAGATGGCTTTCCAGCAGAATTCTACAAGACATACATGGAAGAACTGATACCAAACCCATTGAAAGTATTCCAGGTGATTGAGAAAGATGGAACTCTTCCCAGATCATTCTATGAAGCAGATATCACAATGATACCCAAACCAGGTAAAGATACAACAAACAAAGAGAACTACAGGCCAATATCTTTGATGAACATAGATGCTAAAATTCTCAACAAGATCCTAGCAAAACAGATTCAACAACACATCTCAAAAATCATCCTTCACAACCAGGTAGGCTTCATCCGCAGGTTGCAAGACTGGTTCAACATTTGTAGGACCATAAACATAATTAAATACACCAACAGACGTGAAAACAAAGACCACATGACTATATCATTAGATGCAGAAAAAGCTTTTGATAAAATCCAGCACCCCTTCTTGATAAAAACCCTCGAACATCTAGACATAGATGGAGCATACCTCAAAATAGTAAGAGCCATCTACAAGAAACCCACCACCAGAATACTGTGAGACAAAGATTGGAACAAGGCAATGATGCCCATTCTCACATCTCCCATTAAATATAGTTTTGGCAGTCCTAGCTAGAGCAATCAGAGAAGAGAAGGTGATTAGCGGTATCCAAATAGGAAAAGAGGAAGTTAAGTTATTTCTCTTTGCAGATGATATGATTATATGCCTTGAAACCCCAAGAGAAACTGCCAAAAACCTCCTTGCACTTATAAAGGACTTTGGCATACTCTCAGAGTATAAAATAAGTGTGCAAAAGACACTCGCATTTCTATACACCAATAATAAACAGAAACCCAAATAAGAACAATTCCATTCACAATAGCTACACACACAAAAAATGAAATACTTTTGCATCTTCTCAACCAGAGATGTGAAAGACCTTTACAATGAAAACTACAAAACACTGCTCAAAGAAACCAAAGATGACACAAAGAAGTGGAAAAATATTCCATGCTCATGGTTTGGAAGAATTAACATTGTTAAGATGTCTATCCTACCTAAGGCAATCTACAGATTTAATGCAATACCCACCAAATTACCAGCAACATTCTTGTCAGACCTAGAGACAATAATACAAAAATTCATATGGAAACATAAACGACCAAGAATAGCCAAAACAACCCTCAGAAGAAAAAAAAAAAGGCAGGAGGCATCACACTCCCAGACTTTAAGCATTATTATAAGGCTACAACAATCAAAACAGCCTGGTATTGATATAAGAACTGGCATATAAGGCATATAGACCAATGGAATATAATTGAGATTCCAGAAGCAAAACCTCAATTTCTCAACCAAATCATCTTCGACAAAGCCTCCACCACACTCTACTGGGGAGAGGAGAAACTATTCAGTAAATGGTGCTGGGAAAACTGGCTGACCACATGCAGAAGATTAAAACAGGACTGCTAACTATTCCCATACACAAAAATCAACTGTAAATGGATCAGAGACCAAAATGTAAAGCCTCAAACTAGAAGAACCTTATAAAATGCAGAAGATACTCTTATGGAAGTTGGAACTGGTAACCAATTCCTGGTCAAAACCCAAAGTGCCCATGCCATAAGAGATAAGATAGACAAGCGGGACCTCATCAAACTGACAAGCTTCTGCAAAGCCAAAGAAACCATCAAAAGAGCAGGCAGACAGACCACAGACTAGGAAAAATATTTGCCAACTCCATGTCTGACTAAGGCCTAACATCTAGTACCTACAAGGAATTCAAATGTGCTGAAAATAACAAAACCATTACAAAGTGGGTAAAAGATATGAATAGAAACTTCTCAAAAGAAGACATACGAGCAGTCAACAGATACATGAAAAAATGCCCAGCCTCACTAGACATCAAGGAGACACAAATTAAAACTACGCTGAGATACCACCTAACTCCCGTCAGAATGGCCATCATCAATAACTCCAAAAATAACAGATGCTGGAGAGGATGTGATGAAAAGGAAATACTTCTACACTGTCGGTGGGAGTGTAAACTAGTACAGCCTCTGTGGAAATCAGTGTGGCAATTCCTAATAGTTCTAAAAATTGACCTTCCATATGACCCCACAACCCACCTACTGGGAAAATACCCAGAAGAACTTAAATCACTATAAAAAAGATACCTGCACACATATGTTTATCTCAGCATTGTTTGCAACAGCAAGAGCATGGAAACAACCATGCTGCCCATCAAAAGAGGACTGGATTAAAAAAATGTGGTACATATACACAATAGAATATTACACGGCCATAAAGAAGAATAAAATCATGAACTTCACAGCAACATGGTTGGAATTAGAGTCTATAATACTGAGTGATCTCTCACAGAAACAAAGATCTGAGTATCACATGTTCTCGCTTATATAGTGGACCTTGAACATCTATCATAACACTATAAGAAAAGGATTGACAGTAGCGGGAAATTGTAGGGGGTGGGGCAGGGTGGGGAGGTGGGATTGACAGTAGTCAAAATTTGCCTCGGAAAGAGGGGGCACACCTCATCAACAAGGGTGCCTGCACAATGAATATTTGTATACCTAACCCTGAATTGTACCCCACAATGAAAAAAAATTTATGAGATTGAAATTCTTCCATGCACCTTCTCAGATAAAAGTGGAATAAAAATAAATATCGACACCAACAAAGTTCCCCTAAACCCCACAAAGACATGGATACTAAACAGCATGATGCTAAGCAACTCCTGGGTCAATATGGAAATCAAAACAGAGATTAAAAGATATTGGAAACAAATGAAAATGAAGAAACATCTTACCAAAACTTCTGGGCTGCCATGAAATCAGTACTAAGAGGGCAATTCATATCTCTACAACCACACATGAAAAAAATGGAAAGAGTACAAGTTAACAGCCTAAAATATCACCTAAGGGAGCTGAAAAAGCATGACCACCGAAACCCTAACTTCAGCAGAAGAATCCAGATCACCAAAATATAAGCCCAAATTTGGGACATAGAAGACAAAAAGATAATACAAAAAAAAAAAAAAAAAAATCAACAAAACAAAAAGATAGTTCTTTGAAAGGATAAAAAAGATTGATAATCCCCTAGCTAGACTGACCAAGAAAAAGAGAGAAAAAGTCCAAATAAACATAATCAGAAATGCAAAACATCTAGTCACAACTGACCCTGAAGAAATACAAAAGGTCATCAGAGACTACTATGTACACTTACATGGAAACAAACTTTAAAAACTAAAGGAGATGGAGAACTTTCTGACATCACACAACCCCCCCTCCCCCAAGTTGAAACAAGAAGAAATTGAAACCCTAAATAGACCAATAACAACCCAGGAAATGGACTATATCATAAGAAAACTACCTACAAAAAACAAAGCCCTAGACCAGATGGCATTCCAGCAGAATTCTATAAAACATACAAAGAGGAACTCTTACCAATCCTACTGAAAGTGGTCCAGGCAATCAAGAAAGATGGAATTCTCCCCAAATCATTTTACAAAGCTAACATCACACTGATACACAAACCAGGAAAGATTCAACAAAGAAAAAGAACTAATTGCCAATATCCTTGATGAACACAGATGCTAAAATGCTCAATAAGATCCTAGCAAATTGGATTCAACAACACATCTGAAAATGCATCCACCACAACCAAGTAGGCTTCATCCCTGGGATGCAAGGCTGGTTCAACATTCGTAAGATCATAAATGTAGTTAAATACATCAACAGATGTAAAAACAAAAAACACATGATTATATCATTTGGTGCAGAAAAACTTTTGACCAAATCCAGCACCACTTCTTGATTAAAAACCTGCAAATATCTAGGCATAGATGGAACATACCTCGAGATAGTAAAAGCCATCTATGACAAACCCACAGCCAGCATTCTGCTAAATAGACAAAAATTCAAACCATTTCCCCTGAAAACCAGAACAAGACAAGGATGTCCATTCTCACCTTTCCTTTTCAACATAGTTTTGGAAGTTCTGACTAGAGAAATCAGACAAGACAAGGAGATCAAGCATATCCAAATAGGAAAAGAAAATGTCAAGTTATCACTCTTTGTAGATGACATGATTCTATACCTCGAAAACCCAAGAGAATCTGTCAAAAACCTCCTTGCACTGATAAAGGATTTTGGCAAGGTCTCAGGGTATAAAATCAATGTGCAAAAGACAGTCACATTTCTGTACACCAATAACAAACAAAAAGAAACCCAAATAAAAAAACACAATCTCATTCACAACAACCAAAAAAAAAAAAAAAAAATCAAATACCTTGGCATCTTCCTAACCAGGGACTTGAAAGTCCTTTACAATATAAACTAAAAAACGGTGCTCAAAGAAATAAAAGATGACACAAACAAATGGAAAAATATCCCATGCTCATGGATTGGAAGAATCAACATTGCTAAAATATCCATCCTACCCAAGACAATCTATAGATTTAATGCACTACCCATACAAGAAGATACTGGATGCCTCTTTCTTTTGGCATATGCATAAAGTCTATTTCCAGTCTTCCCCTGGGTAACTTCCCTTTCTTTGCATTTTAGGAGGAAGAATTTGTCTTTTGAGGGGGTTGTTTGCAAGGCAAATCTCACAAGCATTAACAACCTATTTGCTTCTCCTAGATTTTTTCCTGAGAACAGCCTTTAAGTCTGTTGGAAAGCTTTATCTCTTCCAAGGTGAAAGTTCTGATGAAGGGTTTCAAGAACTTTCCAATGACAGGAGTTTGGGAGATGAAGCTTGCCATCCTGATTGCAGTCATCCTGAAGGCTGAAAAACGTATTCCCAAGATGTAGCCCATTCTATCTCTGCAGGAGAATATTGGGGTTCTATATCTTTTAAGGGGTCCTCCAAAATCAGAGGGGCCTCAAATGGATCAGAAATCTGGGTTTACCTTGCTGCTAACTTCGCTGTTAGATCTGCCAGTTTATTTCCTTCAGCTATGTCATCTGCTCCCTTTTGATGGCCTTTATGATGTGTTATTGCCATTTCTCAAGGGAGGAAGACTGAAGACAATAGTTTGTTAATCTCTCGTTGTTAACTTAATAGCTTCTGGAATCAACAATGCTACTGCTGCCATTGTTCTTAGGCAGGCTGGCCATCTCTTAGCCCAGATGAAGTTCCTTGCTTAAGTAGTCCACAGGTTGTTGGGCTGGACCCTGAGCCTGGGTCAGAACTTCCAGGGCCATTCCTTTTCTCTCAGACACATAAAGGTTAAATGTCTTTCCTATGGAAAGACTAAGAGTCGGTGCTGCAATTAAGCCTTGTTTTAATTGGTCAAAGGCTTTCTCAGCCTCTGGTGTCCAAATTAGATAGCCGATTGAGTCTCCTTAGTTTCACTCTACAACATACACATTTTTCAATATGCATGAACCCTTTTTTTCCCCCATGCCATCCTTCCTTTAAGTGACCATCCACTTTATTCCAGGACAAAGATTTACTATACAAGATTACTTCCTATGCAAAACCATTCTGTCCTTTGCATCCTTTCTGTCCAAAAACACATTACCACACCAACTTGAGTTTTCTTTATATCTTTTCTGTGCTTTTCTGGCTTCTTCAATCATCTTTCTATATAACTTTCTAACATTTACATTTTGAATTAACCTCAAGCAACTTGAATTACAACAAAGCTATATTCCAAAATGGATGGCCAGGGCCAAATGCCTGGCATCTGTGCTAAATCAGAAATTGATTTAGGTTCCAGAGCCTTAATATACACCTGGGGATGGTTGGGGTGATGGTGAGCTATGCCAGGCACTGTAGGTTTCCAGGCCTCCTCAGTGGCCATCATTCCTGAGCTAGGTGTTCTCTCCTCCTTTCAGAAGAGAGCATACCTACTTTCCAATGGCTTTTTCTTGCCTGCACAGTGGACACGATCCTAGGGGTTTAGGCCTCTTTGGGGCAACCAGATTTCTCGTGCCCCCACAGATTGTACCTATGGCCATAGACACCATCCCTTTAGTAGGTCTGTTGTTACCAGGTCTCTGATGGGCTGTTGGAGTTTTGTCACTAAAGGCAACTGCCAGTTGAGATATCTCTTTTGTCCCTCTGGTTCTGCAGTCTTCCATATTGGCACCCTATTACTTCTTTAATTTTTTGACTTACTGCTTCCATAACGGTTAGCAGGTAAACCTTGGGAATTCTGGGTTGCATACTAGAGCTCTTGCCTTTGTCTTGTGTCTTGTCTCTTTTTCCTGTGTCTCCTCCTAATCCTGTTATAAAAGACTGAGATGACCACTTTCAGAAGATGCTCTAAAGTATTATCTGATCCTTTGGCTAGTATCTGCAGCTTCCTTTTGATATCTGGAGCTGCCTGAATAATGAACTTGTCTTTTAAGATTAGTTGCCCTTCAATTGATTCAGGGTCTAGGGATGAGTGTTTATTCAAAACCTCTCTCAGCCTTTCCAGAAAAGCTGAGGGATTCTCATCAATACCTTGGTCTATCATGGCTAACTTGGAATAATTGAGGCTTAGTTCTCAAACTTTCCAGTATGCACATCAGGAAATGTTTCCTCCTCCATTCTCCCAAATCGCTGTCGAGGTCCCATTTAGGGTCCTCCAATGGCACCGCAGACATGCCTATTGGGTAGAGCTCTTCCCCTTCCCTGGCATTTTACAAAATGCAAAGCACATCTCCAAATTTCTCTGCCACTTGCAAAGCTGCTTGTTTCTCAGTGGTTATTAGGGTCTGGCCTAAGAGCAACATAACATCCTTCCAGGAGAACTCGAATATTTGTGTTAAATTCTAGAGAGTATCTACATGCTTGTCAGGGTCATCTGAGAACCTTTCTAGATCTTCCTTGATCTGTTTCAAGTCTCATAGGGAAAAGGGTAGGGTACCTGTACCTTACCAGGGCCATATTCGCCAAGCATCTCTTGTAAAGCATAAGTAATGCTGGAGTTCTAGAATGGGGGTTTTAGAGTGGAAACAGTTTGAATTACAAGGAGTACCTGAATAAGGAGGGCAAGATGCACCAGGTGGACAGGCCTCCTAAAATGCCTTCCCCAGTGGTGCCTTTGGGATTGGCACCCCCTGTCCATAGGTACCTTACCTTGAGATGATTGCTAGGAGGGCTGAATCAATTTTGCAGTGTTGACAAAGGTCCGGATTTTCTCATAATGTGAAGTCTGTACGTATGGGACCTCGGACCATTTGCCCTGGCATCTGCAGAAACTGTCTAGCTGCACGGTTGAATTATGATTGATTCTTCTCTCTGGGGGTCAGATTTTTCTATCCTGCAACTTACAATTCAGTCACGCTTGGGTGTAAAAGAATTTAAGATGCTACTAAAAGTCTGAGGGTCAAAGGTGTCCTGTGTCCCAGGATACACTCTTGAGTGCACACTGCAGTTAGCCAGATGGCCTGTTATCCATCTGAATAAGAGAGAGGCAAAAGAAAGTTGTCCCTAAGCTTTCTCTTCTCCAACCAACAGGCATGATAGATAAGGATCAAAGAAAGGAGAGTCCCCTCATTTTTCTGTTCTTCTGCTCATGGCATCCCCTTGTATGCAAGTGTGACCTCCATTCAAATATAGCAGTAGTGACCCAGGCAGTAGGAATAGTCACGCTCACCTACACATTAATACCTGCCCTACGCGCTGTTGACTGTGTCTCTGGATGCCTCAAACCTAGTGTTCCTCCTAACCAGACTAGATTTTCAAAAAAGCCTTGGAAAGATTGGGTTTAGGAGCAGGATTCTGACAGGGGCGGGGGGAGGTTCCTGGGGCTTTCCATGAACCTCTGGCCAGGAGACCCACAGTTTGAGCCAGGTTAAAACATTCAGATTACTATCCTAACAAGGCCCAAACATGGAGGCAAAAGTGCCAGTACACGATCTTTTGAGATAGTCCCTGACTTCTTCCGAAAAGTCTAAACCCATGTCAAGCATTTCAACA
>CAUYQG010074180.1:0-61909 GCA_963574415.1 Tarsius wallacei
TTCTGTATGTGCCAACTTAGCGTCTCCTTCTATCTTTGTATACTAACACAAGTCCTATTGGATTAAAGCTCCACCTTTATGGTCTCATTTAACCTTAATTACCTCTTCAAAATCACTATTTCCTAGTCACATTGGGGTAAGGAATTCCACATATGAATTTTGTAGGAAGCGATGCAATTCAGTCTATTAAGAGTGACATATTCAGCCGGGCTCGGTGGCTCAGCCTGTAATCCCGCGCCCTGGGAGGCTGAGGTGAGTGGATTGCCTGAGCCCGCGGGTTCGAGACCCGCCTGGGCAAGCAAGACCTCATCTCTACAATAAATCAAAAAATTAGCCGGGCGTGGTAGCGTGCGCCTGTAGTTCCAGCTCCTTGGAAGGCCAAGGCGGAAGGATCGCCGGAGCCCAGCAGGTCGAGGCTGCGGTGGCCGGGAGCGACCACTGCACTCCAGTCTGGGCGACAAAGCAAGACTCCAACTAAAAAAAAAAAAAAAAGAAAAGAAAAGAAAAGCATTACACTAAAATGTGATTGGAGATATTTTGACTATGAAAAAAGTTTCAAAAGTCAAGTCACAATGAAACAAAAAGGTAAAATGTTCCTACATAAAATTTTTCTGTATTTTTAAACTGTTTTTGTTGTTGCTGATTTTTTTTTTTTTTGAGTGTGTATATAATTTCGTCAATATGGTCTGAAAGAGAAAGTTCTATCTACTAATACTTGAAAGCTCCTCATCAGCATATTTGTCTTAACATCAAGTTTAGTTCTCTAACACTACCGGATGGTATCCTGCTGCATTCGTTCATGGTCTGAGGAGAATTCTGACATGTGGCAGACTCAGCTAAGAGATGAATTTCAAATCCTTAGCAGAGTTCTGAAAGATGGCAATGATATTTGACAAAGAAAAAAGATACATATGGTCTTGGTGACAGTTTCTCAACCTTTCACTGGTTCCTCCCTTTTTCTTCACCTACATTTCCAACTTTCATTTGTTTGTTTGTTTCCAAAATGGTGTTGCAGTTTTGAAAAGAGTAAACAAACAAAAAGCCTCTTATTGGTCTGCAAATCCTTGAGGGTCCACCCTGTCTTATCTGCAGCAGCACTTCCAAGTCCACACAAATTGGTAATTGAAAACATCTGCCCTTAAAGAACAGGGCAGATAAGAAACTTGATCAAAATTAGGGAAAATAAGAGGGGAGGCTAAGTACTTGGTGGCTTGGAGTTGTTTGGGAAGTCTGGAAATATTTGAAGTATTGGGCATCCCAGAAAGCTTTGAATAGGTAGTTTTAGAACAGATCAGAACGTTTATTTAACATAGTGGCTAATAACTTCAGCCTGTCTTTAGGTATAAATAATTTAATAGTGATTTTTATAAGATAATTAAGATAAAATACAGTTCTTTAGAATTACTTGATTAAAAATCCATCATATACACATCCATTTCTACCTATGGAGTCATTCTCAGTCTCTTGGTGAATACAAGACTAAATGTACCATGTCCTGGACTGAAGGACATTTTGAACATGCTCAATAAAATCTCATAAATTTTTCAAACTATCTATGTGTATTCACAAAGTTTATCTCTTATTTATCTGTCTTATATGTTATTTACCAAATATGTATTTAGTACCTTGTATGGGCTAGAAAATACATTGGGTGACTTAAACAAAAAGTAATGACTTAAAGATAACTATTGAAATATTTTCTGCTGATTTTTAGGGGTTTTTTTTTATTATCCAATAAAATAATAAGATAAGAAAATTTACCACCATGAATAATCTCAGCTTATCTTTTTTTAAAGACAGAATAAAGTCTAACTCTACACACCAACCTTTTCCATTCATTCTTATTCTTTCTCTCTTGTACTTTAAACAAGTATGAAGAACATACCATAAACTAGGACTACACTAAGCTTTAGGATCTAGATGTGAGTAAAACAAACAAGACGACTATTTGCATGACCCTTAGACTCCACTGGAATACACAGAGGAACAGTCGGTTTAAATAACATATGGTGACTGCATTGAAAAAGTGCAAGTACTTAGTAGGTACTTATCAGAAACAAGTGACCTTTCTACATGTCAGGGAAAACTTTGGAGGCCATGGCCATCTGACAGTTAAGGATGGATAGGAGGTAGTCTGATAGGGTAGGTTGTGAGAAAAGTGCGTCAAGCAGAATGCATGTGATAATTTGGAGGTAAGAAAGAAGGTAGTCTGAAGAACTTAAAGTAGTTTAGGATGATCATAGTGACCGGAGTATTGGGAGCTGAGACAAGAAGTGAGATGAGGAAGAATGGCTTCGTTCTTCCTAAGGCACAGGGTTTCTTCCAAGAGTGGTGAAATGCCATTGACAATTAGTAAGTCGGTGAGTGACAGGATCAGATCTGAATTTTAGAACAATTTCTCAAGAAAGAGTACAGAGAATAAATATAGCAAGAAGAAAGATTGGAAGACAGGATATGCCCAGTGTGTATATCAGTAAACGCTGGTGATTAAACTCATAGTATTTAAAGAAGGGTGTGGAAGAAGGAGAAGGAAGAGCAGGAGGCAGGTGAAGCAGGACCAGGGGCAAGAGAGTGAGACAAGGGGGCAAGCAGAGAGAAAAGGATCCTTTGTCCTAAAATGAAGGCTATGTATATTGCTGCCAAAATAACCATTTAGATAAAACTCTTTTTCAAAAACATTACAAAATTACCTCCGTTATGTAGTACACAATTACATTCCTCTGTTACTGGTACACATCATTGACAGAACTGGCATAGGGCATATTTAGGGGCAACAGCTCTTGCACATGTGCTTGCTCCAATTCTGAATATTTTAAAGATACTGGGATTATGGTCTAGAAATAAGAAAGAGAAAATAGGTTGCCTTTTAGAGTACTTTTGTCTATCCTTTTTCCTACTTTATCTTAGAAAAAAAAAAAGGTACTCAACCTTTCCTTTCCCCTCCACCCCAAGAGGAAGACATATCACAAAAGCTCTTTGGTTCTCGGAATCTATCGTTGCCCAGTTTCACGATCATTATGAATGGCTGAGAAAGCTATAAATGGCACCATGCTTAATTTTTTTCCAGATCGTGTAGAGCACATAGAAGGGTGGCAAGTTTGTTATAGAACAGGCCAAGCTTGGGATCTAGGTGTAACTGGATAAACTTCTTAGTGTGAGATTGGTAGAAAACATGAGGTATCATCTTAGGCATTGATGCTTCTAGACAACTCATCGTGACCTCCACAGAGTGGATCATGTGTCCTTTACATGTTTCTACACCATATATCATAGCATTTATTGCTGAGTTGAAAACACTTATTTACTTGTCAGCCCTTCTGATCAGACTGTAGACTTATTAAAGACATGGATCACATCTGTTTCATCACTAAGCCTTGTTCCTAGCATCATGCTTAGCATATAAGAGGCACTTGAGGCCAGGCACAGTGGCTCACGCCTATAATCTCAGCACTTTAGGAAGCCAAGGAGGGAGGATTGCTTGTACCCAGAAGTTTGAGACCAGCCTAGGCAACATAGTGAGATTCTGTCTCTACAAAAAAAAAAAAAAAATCAAACATAACATCAGCCAGCGTACCTGATCTCAAATTAGGCAAAGTGGGGACCAAAGGGAGGCCCAAACTTTACCTGTATGATGATTACTTGTCTACCGAAACCTGAATTGTATCCTACATATTCAAAATAAATAAAAGATAAAATAAAATTAGCCAGGGATGGTGGCTCACACCTGTAATCCCAGATACTCAGGAAGCTGGGGTGAGAGGATCGTTTGAGCCCAGGAATTCAAGGTTGCAGTGAGCTAGAATCACTCCACTGCACTCCAGCCTGGGTGATAAAGTGAGATCCTACCTCAGAAAAAAAGCACTTAATAAATACATGCTTAATATATGAACAAAGACACAAGCAGCCAGTTCAGCAGCTGTATCTCCTTGCTAGGATAAGCTGAAATCCATGCACCTTTATTTTTTTCATATCAACTACTGCTGTGCAGTCATATTTCTCTTCACCATATTCTTGTGCAACCATTTTTTAACAAGTGCTTTTATGTTAATCTCATACATAACCTTATTATGTTGATACTGGTCCACCATCACAATAGTCTAAGGTTGTTCTTTTAATTGTGATGCCATCATGCAACATGTAGCTTTGTATTACCTACAAACTTGATTTAAAAAATTTCTCCTATGTCTACTAATCATTATTCTATAATATTAGTAAAAATGATTTTGCACATATTGTTTCAATTTCATTTTACCAGGACGTCTTCACTTAAATAGTAAAGAATAATATGAGGGAACTTCACTAATAAGAACTCTGCAGTTCAAGGAAGTCAACAGAGTAATTCTACTTAGTCTTAAACCTACATAATTGTCCAACTTCAAGATCATAATTTTGTATCCTAAGCCCTCTCACTTTTAAGTACATTAACTCTTCTCTGCACATGTAAGTGTTATATTATGTTTAACTTGATTAGCTTAAAAGTGAGAGAATTTATGCCAAGGGAAGCCAATTAATCTGTTCAATATTAAATAGAATTGAATGTCTTTAAGGCTAGTGGTTGTGCATTACTTTTCTGTTTATACCTTGAAAAACTCAGTGTGATGCCTTGCACACAGTAGGTGATTGAACAGCATAATTGACTAATTGAATTGAAAATCTTTGAACCGTAAATCAGATACTACCAACTACCTTGGGGCACTTACATGCATGATTGGAAAATAATTTGTGGACGATATGTACAAAGTAGATAATGTCCTTGAAAATCCAAATCTATCAAGTGAGAGCAAATGACACATCTTTCAAATGATTAATGAAAAAACTTATATTCAATAAAAGTGAGAATTTGGTTGGCTATCTTGATTTATTTCACTCATAATAATCCACAATGTCCCCAGGTTTAACTGCCTTTCATGTTCTTCAGCTACTTTTTGACACTACATTATATATAAACATTATTTGAAGCAAAATTTTTCTTTGAAGGAACTGGAAATTCATCAAGCTTGAAAAAGTGATAAAGAGAAAGTGATAAGGAGAAGTCCAAGTTGAGAAATGTTGAAAGGTCGGGGGAGTGGTGTTGTTAAGAAAAACCAAGATCCTTTTGGAAATATTTGCCTAAGTGTGTCATTTTGGGACAGCTCCCTGCCACGTATGGAAGTTTTTTGGAAAGTGTGTTCATTTCTGCATTGTCAGGATGGGATCATTTTGTACAGTTTATAATGTGGATAGGCCCTGAGGGAAGGGAAAGCTTAATTTTTTCACTTTCTGGCTTTACTTATCTAATCTAAGCTTAATAATGACTACAATAAAACTTGGTTTATTCTAAGATATGTTGATAAAAATAAAAATAGGATTTTAAAAATCTAATTTAGTGGCAGAATGTGATTCTATTCATTTAGATCTCTATTCCAATGGGTATTCACACCATCTCAGTTCAAGACAATAGATTTAAAGGACTCTTCCATTGGCTTTTAATTTCTGTATAGTATTGAGATTTTCTGTTTTTTATTATCTATTTTTATTTTTGTAATCACAATAGAAAGAATGTATCTTTGACTGGATTCTAATATTATTTTTTCAAAAACACATTTGGATCTATTTGATGTAATTGCCTTTAAATTACTTTATGAGACAGGCAAGAAAATCAGACTCATTATCTTACATTACTTTATTTTTAAGATAATGTTGCACAACTTGTTTAATCCCATTTGCTTATCACAAATTACAACATATTGGTTTTGGTATTTAAAAAACTAAGCCTACTGTCAATGGCTCCATCAATAGGAACTTTAAAAATATGTTTTGAATAAATATGCAATTGAGAATATAATTACCCAAAATTATTCCACCGAAGAGGAAAACACTCATTTGAATATATAATTTCTGATATGTTTAAAAGCATAAGGTTACTAAAGTCAGCTAACACATAGTGGATTCTGTGGATTCTGGAACCAGACTGCCTCAGTTTGCATCTTGGCTCTGTCATTTACTAAGTATGTGATCTCAGGCAAGTCAGTCTACTCATTTATAAAATGGATATAAAAGAAGTACATGCTCATAGGATTGTGGTGAAGATCAAATAAAATATATACTAGTACTTACTATGTGTGTATGTGTATGTATGTATATAACCATTGCTATTCAAAAAGACTTCATTGTTTTAATTATTAAAAATCATTTACAATTATTTTTCCATGATAACATTTTTATACTAATAAAATCAAAACTATAACCCATTCCATAATTCGTTCTTTAAAACAGACATTTGTGAGCATTTTACATGCCAAGAACTGCATCAGACATTAGATATTTAATTTTTTCAGATTTTATTTTGAGATGATTGATGCTATCTGCATAACACTTTTTAGGGCTAGCTACTTAAGTTGTGCTGTCAAAAAAATTTCTAAGACTATTTTAATTGTGGGAGACTCTCCTCTTCTTTACTCAGTCCCATTCCTTGATTTTATCTATGCTAACTAACATTTGTGAGTCAAGCTTTCTCTTACAAGCTTTTGGAAAAAAAAAATTATCTCTTGGATAGGAATCCAAAATAAACAGTCCGAATAAGATATGCTTTGGGAAAATGTTAATAAACTTGCCTTTGGCAAATTATTTGAGTTTCCTTGTATTTCTTTCACTTGGCAGGGCTTTTGCTTTGGGATTAAAAAAAAGGAACAAAGAAAAATTTCATAAGACTTTACAGATGGATACTTTTATTATAAAGTGAAGATTTGTTTATAAAACCACTCTTCAGGGTTGAAAATTGGGAGACTTTTGATTTAAATTTAAATTGTATAAAATAGACTGGAAAAATAATAAAATTGCTAGAAAACTTTGAATCATCTCTTTTGACTAGAATCTCAGCAACTCACAGTTGACAGGTGAGTGCTTGCCCCCATATACTGTGTGCTAGTATTAGAGAAACAGTGGCCACCAACATAGATACAACCTTCTCCCGGTGGAGCTTACAGTCTGCAGGAAATACAAAGTAATAATTATAAATAATCAAATAAATTACTTTAACAAATATCTACCAGAAAAATTAAAAATTTTGGAATGTGGCCATTCAAAATGGTCCATATTTTGGCATTCTTCAATATTTTAAAACCCTGTCTTGAAATTCCTTACCCCAAGTTTTAGATGTCCATTTCCTCTAAGTTCTAAACTGTTGAGCAGAGAAAATGAGGAGTGTTATCTTTATCTTTTTTTAGCTAAGGAGAAGAAAGTAAATACACCAGCATAGCACTGGAAATAATAAGGAAGGAAGCTGACACTATGAGAGGTGCACATAGGCACCAGTAGTGACTGGCTATCATGACTACTATTGTTTCCTCTGGTTCCCTTGTCACCCTTTCTCCTTAATAACAGCTAGGAAGGATTTTGCTAACTAGTGGGCTGCAATCATTAACAATCTTGTGAAATTCCAAAATCCACAGCCCCTAGGAATTTTCCTGGATCCCCTACTTGGAGAAACATTGCAAGCAACTTGCTGCACACTAAATCAGAAAGGTTGGCCTGGAAAACCATTTATGTAATTTCTCTGCTTTTGTTTTGGGGAATCTTCCAAAATAAGTGTCTAGAGAATCAGATATAATTTGAGCAGGGTATGCTAACGTGGCTTCAACAATGATTTTACTTTTCTTGTAATTTTGTACTCGACAATCATTTTTTCCAGTGATATGTCATGTTGTCCCAGTTGACTGTCTGGCCATATTTTGCTCTGGTGTTTGCTATAGCAAAAAGTACAGATATAAAATTACCTTCTTCAACTTAATGTTAATTTCAGTGACATTTTTCATAATGTATCCCGTACCTTTTTTCTCCTCTAAATCTATATGTTTTCAAAGGATCCATCAGTTCTTAATCATATTTTGAATAGGAAATAGCAATCATTTGGTATTTTAAAATAATGTGAACCTTATGTTAGCTATTATTTTCTTCCTAATTAATTAGTCATCATAACAAATAACTGGCAAATATATTTCTTTTTTTCTGCCCCTCCCCATCATAAAAAAGTGTGTTGCTTGCACCACTTCAAGTTAAGAAATGGGAGGAGTCAGGGAATTACCACGAGATTCTACCCAGTTTGATCATAAGTTACCTCCAATGCTAATCCTCAGCTGTTGATCTACCCACTGCCAGCCACACCCTAACTGAAATTTTAAGAGTGAGTGTTTCAACTGGACACCAAATAGCAATCACAGGTAACACAACTCTGATGCTGAATCTAGGTCAAACTGGCTGCCTACTTTGCAGCTAACCTTGCCACTAGCAAACAAAAACTGAATTCCAACTTCTACATGCAGAAGACCTCTCTAGAATACTTTTACTTGAGTTGTATGAATCCTTGGCATACTCAATTAAACAAACTGGCCTTCCCACAATTCCCAAGGGAGTTTAAACTCATAAGTCAAGCAATTCAAAACAAAGTTCTAGATGTCTGTCTTACATTTATGTGTAGGGTTCCTGTACTTGTGGGAGGATAAAGAAACTTCACTATATTGACTTGATATTTTGAATTTTTTTAAAATTTCAACTGGATGGGAATTGAGTCAAGAGATGTGAAAATAATTTGAATAAATTATATGAGATTTTTCTCTGTGAAACATTGTATTCTCATGATACTCATTTTATATGCCACTTTTAATTTTTATTCCACAAATAAAATAGGTGATGCATTTCTAATTCAATTACTTCAAACTATTTGAAGTTAACTTTTGAATTTTGTGTCATTCTCTTTTATAATTATTTGCAAATTACCTGTGTTTTGTTTTATTTTTCCATTTTATAAATTGTTTCTTTTTTAGTGGTTTCTTACTTGTGATACTTATGGTGAACACAGAGTTTGACTGCTTTCAATTTGTTTTCTAACTAGTTCTATTGTTTATTTTTTTCTATTTTAGAAATAAATTCATAACATCTGGAAGTTTTTAAAATCCATTATAAATCCAAAGACTTCCTATGCTGGAAAGAGTGACCGTACTTTTTGAGAGTGATGGAAATACTGGAAATAATTAACTTATTGAAAACTACATGAGGAAAGATCAATTCAGACCAAAAAAAATGATATAAACAAAGGCATGGAAAACAACAAGTATAGATTAGGTATTGGAAAAAGAGAGCCGTTCAATCTGCTAAGAAGGCAGTGTCTAAATCGGGGTGAGAAATTGTAACTGGACATGGAAAAATAAAAATAAGGTAATATTAATCTACTCAGTATTACCATCTGAAGATTATCACTTGGAATAATCAAGATGGCAGAAATTTTATGTGAAGATGTTCTACTTGAAATGGTTTGTTTTCATTAGTCATATGTTTTAACTTAAGCACTTCATGAAATGTGTCTAATATCTATAAAGTGAAGATGTAAAGGGACAGAGACTGTGTTCTATACATATTTTTTTCCTTTTTTTTTTAGTCAGAGTTTTATTCTGTTGCCCAAGCTCCCAGGCTGGAATGTTGTGGTGTGATCACAGCTCACCATAGCCTTAGACTCCTGGGCTCAAGCAATCCTACATCAGCCCTCAAGTAGCTAGGACTACAGGCACCACCACACCAGGCTAATTTTTGTATTTTTTTGTAGAGAAGAGGTCTGAAGTCTCTCTATGTTGCCCAAATTCTTGGTCTCAAGTGATCCTCCCACCTCCACCTCCCAAAGTGCTGGGATTATAGGAATGACACAACTGTGCTTGGCCTGGGACCCATAAATCTTTAAGAAATGGCTATATGATTAGATACCAATATTTTTTTTATTTTTGAAATTTTTTTTATTTTAAAGATGGGTACAATTCAGGATTAGGTATACAAATGTTCATTATGCAGTTACCCTAGTTGATGAGATGTGTGCCCCCCCCAACAGTTTCCCACTACTGCCAGTCCCACCAACCCCCTCCTCCCTAGCAGTTTCCCACTACTGTCAATCTCTTTTTTATAATGTTATGATAATTGATCAAGGTCTGCTTATGAGTGAGAACATGTGGTTTTCTATTTCTGTGATAGATCACTGAGTATGACAAACTCTAAATCCATCCAAGTTGCTGCAAAGTTCATATGTTTGTCCTTCTTTATGGCTACATAATATCCCATTGTGTATATGTATCACATTTTTTTATCCAGTACAGTTTCAATGGGCAGCACCGTTGGTTCCATGTTTTTGCTATTGTGCAGGTATCTTTTTGTAGAACGATTTGGACACTAATATTTTAAATACTGCCATTTTAATTTGGTCATTTTCTTTTACATTTATCAGTACCTACTACATACAAGGGACTGTGCTTACTACTGTGCACAATTTTAAAAAGTGGGTGAAAGTAACAAATAAAAAGGTTATAAGAAAGAAAAAATAAGTACATAAATAAATATAAAACAGTGCTACTAAATGAGTGTTGCTGTACGAAAGCCAAGACTCCAGAGGTCAACACTTGGATTTTGGGGAATAACAAGCGACCATTTGCCATAGCCTCCCTCCAAGAATTTGATGTTGGTATTATTCCAAAGACCAATAACATACCTAAATATAGAGCCTCTATAAACATGATGTAATCTTTAGACAAAAAATTAAGTTTTTAGGCAATTAAGTAGAATGATTTTTACATGACAATTACTTTGACCTGAAACGATGTTAATTATGCAAAGTGATAGTCATAATAAGTTAAACAGAGAAAGATCACCTTTACTTCCATATGTTTTGGGAGGGGGAGGCTGAGGAAGTTCTCAATATCTGTAACCTTAAAAATTATTTGGATTAAAAGAACCTAAATCCGGGCTGTTATGAAGTATCTGAATATAAAAGATATTGATAGGAATTTAAAATGTCTCCATTTGAAGCAGGCAAATTCCAAGTTTGGCTTTGTCCTTTCTCGTGCGTCCATCAGAAGATTGTGATTTGGGTCTTCTTTTTATCTTCAGGCAGAGTTGGCTACTTTTGAAGAACTGTTGCAGCTGTGTTGGATACCGCCAAAAATTCCTAAGTATGACTCAGATGACAAATTATATTTGATAAAGATTCTAGTGGGATTTGCAGAGTGGAACTTCAATCCTGAGAATGAGTAAGTTAACTGAGACTCAGCAGGGAACTCCTGAAGCCCTCCACAATGTGGCATCCCAACTCTGTGTCATCCTGTGGCAAAGTTTATCAAGCAATCACACTGTTCAGGAATGAGTCAGTGAGTTAGGTGATGAATTGAATTACCATTTTCTGTGAATTTTCAAATATTACAATAATAATTATAATGGCAAATAAAGCCATCATAGAAACGAAAGTATATAAAGACTTCATGCAGGAGAACATGCTTATAATAGTTCAAAAAGTTTCACAATGCAAACAGGGGCTAGCCAGTAGTTTTCCTTTAAAAGATTAATAGTCTATTTTGTCAGCTTTTAAAAGCATATGCATATGTATTTCATTACGTATAAATGTGTATATGTACATAAACACATATATACATATGTAAACATGTATGTAAAACTTTTTGCGTGTTCTAAGATTTTACTCCATCATTAAGCAAAAATTAGTGAACTCTTAAATTATTTAGAATGTCCTTACTTAAATACAATGCTGAAAATTATTCCGATTAATAATATGAGAAAAATCAGAAGAATAGTAATATGTTTAAGTTGGTCATTAACTCTGCAACTCTCATTTCTCTTTATATTTTCACAATGCCCCCCATTAGAAAAAAATATGAAATTAGGTGCCAAATTTGTATTCATCAAATTCCTAAATTGCATAAAAATATTTTTACCATAATCAATGACTGGTGGAAAACATGGTAAAAAAATATTTGGAAAGTATGTTATTTAATTCCAATTTCAATGGGTGATTTTGAAAGTCATGTCACCTCTTTGAACTTTTTGTTCAAACTTTGGATAAGTTTTAGGTGCAAAATACAGAGACAGAAATTCAGAACCTTGGGTTTAACAGCACATAATATGAAAATGATAGATAGAAAACAGAGATATTTAGTGTTTCCAAACTGAATACGTTGTAGAATACTTTATTTTACTAAATGTCAAGAAAATATAAATCTTGTACAAAAGTGAAATTTCCAGGTTAACAAGAAGTGGTTATCAATTATATTTCCATAGGAAAAAACATAAGATAACAATGAACTCTACCATGAGGACTAAAAGAAAATTTTTTAAAAGGGTCTTAAAGAATTGGTCATAGTAATCACTCAAATTCTTGACTACATGTTCTTCTGTCAATGTCATTGCCCCCAACTTGGAAACACCTATGGTTAGATAAACTCAAATTCCTCAACTACAACATGGCTTTTTCAATCATATTTTTGCCTCCACTATGTACATACTAGT
This sequence comes from Tarsius wallacei, assembly GCA_963574415.1. Taxonomy (NCBI): domain Eukaryota; kingdom Metazoa; phylum Chordata; class Mammalia; order Primates; family Tarsiidae; genus Tarsius; species Tarsius wallacei. The sequence goes on from CAUYQG010074180.1 coordinate 12,310, forward strand.
GTTTATTCAAATTCACAACCCTTCAAATGTAGTTTTACACATACTGAGTGAACCTCTCCACCTTTCGAGGCATAACAAAGATGCCCTACATTACATTTTATAATTGTATTGATAGCTATCTTAACTTAGGCTGCAATTCTGCTATTTATTCAGTATATTTTAAAGAAACAATTATCACAAGTACATTGTAAAAGGACTTAAAGTGATTTGAAATACAGAAAATGTCCCCCAAAATAAAGCATCTCCTTGGTTTAAAAATAAAAAATAAAGCAGTACAACAATGGTGGTGGGGGAGGAGAGAGAAGTTGAAACACTTCTGTTCCATGTGTTTTTCATGATGGAGATAATTGATTTTGTTATTCCTCCTGTAGAAAGCACTGCTGGCATTCACTGACCTACTGAGTTCATCACAGCTGTGCTTTGCATCTCTCCCAAGCTCCACTTTCCACTGAATTGGAAAAAAACTCGAATTTTTTTTTTTCTTGATAATCTGCCACACCCTTGCTTTGTCTCATCTTTCCAGGCACTCTCTGTATTAAAGGAACGCCAGATTAATCAGTGCTTTAGTTGGTGCAGGTATTTAGATTTGTGTTAAAACTTCGAATGCAATCCAAAAAGCAAAATGACAAGCTTACATGTCCTGGGTAATATCAATGAAGTCAGGGAGGTAAAGAAAGGAATGTGTGTCTAAATGACTATGAGGATATCAGTTCCTAGACTGGATAATAGGACTCACCAGTGTACATACTTTACCCAGTTGTGACACCAGCTCAGATCCACACCCATGTAGACACCATATTAAGAAATACTTTGATGAGTAGAGGAGAAATAGGATCTAGGGCACAGAATGCAAGACCCTGGCACAGGACTCCAAATAAATATGTTTGAGGTAGTGAAGAATGGTACATTAAAAAATTCTGGAGAATGAATTCTCCAGGTCTCTTCCAAAGACCTTAAAATACAATAATGCCTCTATATGCAAAATATCAGCTAACTTTTCTTGAGTGCTTCAATCATGAATTTTCTTTATGAGTATAAAGTTTTCATTTGAATGGCCAAACAAATTAAGAATTTTAGAACAGTAATAATTTTACATGTAATGCCTGAAATAAAGCATTTTTTTTTAAATGCAATTCTCACTTTGGGAGGCTGAGGCAAGAGGATTGCCTGAGTTCCGGGGTTCGAGGCCAGCCTGGGCAACTTGGTGAGACCTTGTCTCTACAATAATTCAAAAAATAAGCTGGGTATGGTAGCGTGGCCTGTAGTTCCAGCTACTTGGAAGGCTGAGGCTGAAGGACCACCTGAGTTCAGCAGGTCGAGGCAGCGATGGCCATGTGCATGCCACTGCACTCCAGCCTGGGTGACAGAGTGAGACTCTAATCCAAAAAAAAAAAATCCAATTTTTCACGGTGGAAAATAAACATACTAGAGAAATTCAACAAATTTCCACTTTTATTGACCATCTAAAACAATAAGAGAAGTATATTTAATCTAGATAAATGAGTTTTTATGCAGGTGCCAAAGACACCATAAGAAAAACTAATGAAGATGTTTGGAAGTCAGAAAGATGCTTTCACAGACTTCCCCCAAAATCTCTGCCATGATCCAGTATAAAGGCTTATATGCATGACCATTCTCATCAGTTATGTTTTTATCCCCCTCAAGCAATGACTCTCCAATCTAAAATTGAAAGATACACAAGAGATTGGTCTTGTTCTAGTTCTCCTTCCCTGTCATCAGATGATGTCATCTACACTGGGACATCTTGGCTGGTTCTCTTCATGACTAGGGGTAGATGGAGGTAAGTGTGCTACTGCCTATGCTTATAGAATGCATGTATACTGGGAATATACGTATAATAAACTGAGTAAAAATTGAGTCATATGAATTGGAAAAAAGAAAAAAATGAAAACAGATTTAAAGGAGATGATTTCTCAAGGAGGAAAGTTTTAAGTTGGGGCATAAAAATTGACTTCTGTGAATTGGTGCACATGCACAGAAATGGGTATGATTTAGTTAACATGGGGAAAAATATAACGCAGGTGACCTTAGTCAGAATTGAAATGCCCAGTGAGGATTACAGTAGTAAATGAAAAAATTGTGGACTGATTATTTGGGTGCAAAAATATTTTGATTACTAGAAATATTTTGATACTGTGGACAAGGATATTTTTCCTTCAGAGATTGATGAAAGACCTGTCAATAGTATTTGCACCTCCTTCAATTATGACCCATAAACTATTCCTTACATAGGTCCCAGAAGTACATTGGAAAGTTTTGTTGATGGGGACGTGGAAAGTATATGTGTAAGAGTATAAATTTAGAACTATTTATAGTAATCGTTATAGCAATCCAGATAAAATGAGAATTTGTTCTGGTAGTCTTCTGCTATTCCATGTGAGAGATTCCTTCTCTCCCAGATTCCTAAAAAGTTAAGACATGAAAGGCTGAAATTTTCTGCAGATAAGTCTGTTCTGTCTTTCCCAAGCAGCGTAGAAATTGGAAGTCTCACAAGAAAGCACTTTGGCTTGCAAAAGAAATGTGTGAGCAATGGAAGCAGCTATAGATAAATATGTAGCTTTTAGGATGCCATTCAAATATAGCTTTAATGCTTTGTCTTTTGACATTTGCCTAAAATTTAACGCCCAGGACCCGGGGTGAGTGGTGAGTAGAAAGGGCAGACAGAGACTTTTCTTTCAGTTAATCTCTTACAGTTCCCTATTTAAATTGAGTTGGGGTGATTTCTGGCAAAAACCCAATATAAAAATTTTCTAGGAAGATAAGGTTTGCAAATTAGCCATGCCGGAGAAATGGGCATCAAGGAATTTTTCAAAAGTATGCAGTTGTTAACTTTAGGAGGAAACATTTTTTAAATGCATGCATTTAATTCTTATACATTAAAACACAAGGTAGAGCATTTCTACATAAGTTCTTCAGTTATATGGATGTATATGTAAGACGAAATATGTAGCAAACTTATCCATAAGCAGATGCACACAAGCTTCAGATGTGTTCTTTCTCTTACTGTGGGTTGTGCCTCCTATAAGGGAAAAAGAAATATTAATCATTTCTTTTACTGCTGAGGGGATGGGTGCTGCTCTCATATTTCAGAAAGGGGCTGGAAAGTCTAGGGAAGCCAAACTTTTTCCTATTTAAGGCCAAAGCAAAGGAATCTCAGTGGCTGAGTTTTATGACGGGCCCGGTGCTGAAGGGCAGGGAACAACTGATGGTGCTACTCTGAACTGCTTTTCTTTTCTCCTTTTTGCACAAAGAGTCTCATGTCTGATATTTAGACATGATGAGCTTTGTGCAAAAGGGGACCTGGTTACTTCTTGCTCTGTTTCATCCCACTGTTATTTTGGCACAACAGCAGTCCCAGGAAGGTAAGTAGGTACTGGATTTCAAGAAACTTTATGGGGTTTTGTTTTTCTCTTATCCTCACAAAGAGGTGTGTAAAAGGGGGAAATTCAGCTGCCTAAAAGATAATTTCCTCTCTAAGTCCCCTATCGTGAAACGTTGAACTGACCAGGATTGTGCTTTTTACATTTGTTTAAAAAAAAATCATGCCATGCGTGTATTTAAAAGTTTTCTGGCTGTCTAAGATAAAGATGCTCTTGTACTAACTTGTTTCTATGTTAAAGACACTGGAAACTTTTTTAAATGGCTTTTAAAAGTTCTCCTCTTGGATTGTTAACATCTTGGAATGCTTCCCTGGGCAGTCTGGAAGTTATTGGTCTCTTGTAATAATTTTATGTTCTCCTTTGTCTGCTGGAGTCTTTGTAAGGATAGAGTATTGAGCATTGTTTTCCAGATGATATAATGCATTTTAAATGCATTAAGAGCAGTCTAAAGGTACTATGCTACCAGGATTAGAATCATTGCACATAATTTCTATAAAATGGCAACAAGATAGCTATCAACATTCTTTAAAGGATTCAAACTGCTAAGATGTTTCATCATTCCTGCTCTTATTCTGTTTCAAACACTTGCATAGTTGATGAAATCCATATTTTCTAATAGTTTATTGTTAAGGATCCAGTATTTTTCACATGTTCTACATTTTAACTGCACTCACATTAATGAAAAGAGTATTTTTTAAATGTTTACAACAGAAATGTTTTGACTGTTCTACAAACAAGATACAGATACTAGTATTGTTTAACTTCAAAAACTGATATGCTTTATTTTCTAATTTGTTCATGTAATGGTTTTCGTGTTCTAATTGCCACCCCCAAAAACACATTTGTCTCATTATTTATGTGAAAATATTATTTTAATTCATATGTTCCTCATAGCCATGAAAATACTGGACAAATTGGAGTACAAACTTTCATAGAAATAATATTTAAATGTTAATGTAAAGATACCTGAAAGAAGTCATTAGATAACAATTTGTTTGCACAGTCTTAAACATATTTATATGTAAACTTACAATTCTTGCAAGCATGCTGCATGAAAATTGGTTTTTTGCTTATAATATATCTTTGGTCTTCTCACAGGTGATACATGTAAAAGTGGGGGGGGAGGAGCAATGCAAAATGACTTTTCTTCAATTACATCCAACTGATGACCACAAAAGAAAATACCCATATTCCTTGTTCCCTTAGTTTCCTCTCCCCCTTCTCCTTCACCTCCCCTGCTTTCCCCTCCTTCTTATCTCTCCACCCATCTTGGTCCTTTTAGACTTCCTCCCCCTCCCAGTCACTCATCACCCTCCCCTTCCTGGGCAAGCCCCTCTCTCCTATCTCCTCCTCTGCCTACCTGTCCTCTGTCACTCTCTCCCTGTTTTCATGTGTCCTCTTTATGCATCCATCTCTTTTTTAGTTGTCTCTCTCCTCTTGCCACCTTATCCTTTCTTCTCCTTCAACTCTCGAGTTTCTTTCTTATTCCTTTGCCCTTTCTCTCCCTGTCCTGTTACTCCCAGAAGATGCTGCAACTCCCAGTTCTCCCTTAGAATACCAAATGACGATCATCCCCCACCACCCACTTATTGAAAAGCCTGCAAACTTGGGAGTTTTCATTCAAAAATTGATTATATTTATAGTTGCCTAGTAGTTACAATCTTTTTATAAGCACTGTGGCTACTTTTCCTCTCAATCCAACATTAGAGGGAAAAAGAGTATTTGGTCCATATGTTATCTTGACATCATATTACGTTCTATTTATTTACCCCTTTCTCTTTGGCTGCAAAAAAAAAAAAAAACCAAAAAACCCAAAAAACGTAAACATCTATGAAATATGGTTGATACATTTGTGTGCTCTTAAGCTCAAAAAGAGTTTAAAAAGATTTTGTTCAGTTTATTGTTTTTGTTTGTCATGGAAAAAAAAGTTTAAGTAAGTTAGGACAGTACATCTTATGTTCCCTATGGGTTTTACAAGAAAATTCTGTTGGTGGATAAGCTTTGGTGAAATTACAGGAGACAGCTGAACATACAGCACACTGTGAATAGTCTTGTGCTCTGGGGTGGGGGTTCTTATATATGTCCCAATAACGCCAGAGACAGCACGGCTTTAAACATTGACTTCTAAGCCACTCACCAATTTTTTTCTGGAGCATAAAACATGACCTCAGGAAAAAAAAAAATTGGTCTTTTTACAAATTTGTGAAAGTTTTATTAATTCATGTATTTTATTCCACCAATGGAGAAACGCGGTCTGTTTTATATTTCCTGTAGTTTATAAACATGCCAAATTTTAAGTGCAAAGTTGCGTCACCTAGTGTCTGTCAGGCCAAGTTACCATTTACACAACCAATGCCAACGTTAATGTTACAAAACTGGATTCAGCATTACAGTGAACTTTTAGGCTATTTACAAGCATGCATTTTAAATATTAAACAGTGTTTTTCTAAGGAAATCAGTGTATTACTGATAAAATGTTGCCAAATACACACATTCATGCACAAATACAATGGTAACAATTTTCAAAGACCTTTTGGAAATGTTTAAATGCTATGACTAGTTTTAAAAATTCTACATATGACTATTTTTAAAAACATATTTTTCATCTCTGATGTAGTTTTTATTTAACATCAGTATTTTATTCATTGTTTATTAGATAGATAAGTGCATAGGCAGCTATTACTAAGTAAGATTGCCTCATTAGGGCAGGGACAGAAACTTTAATTAAAGGTGTTCTAATGTTTGAGCATCTATGTTTTGATACATTGATTATTCCACTAAAATATACTTTAGGCCTTTTGTTTTAAGAATTTTAAAAAGGTAAATAGACTCAGAGAATCAACTCTTTATTTTATGTTATGAGCATCCATTTTTCATTATGCTTTAAGAGAGACTTTGTAACTGATTGTGTAACATTCAAGTTTTTTGGTTTGTGTTTCCCCTGTAATTAAATATTCTGAACGAATGAAAAAGTATAGTATGAAGTCACTAGAAATATTTGTACTTTTGAGAAGAGAAAATGCATAATTGTTTATATAGTCAGCCATCTAACATGGATCCAGTGCTTTATTTGAGGTTACAGAACTAGGAAATGGTATAGTTAAGACTAGAACCAAAATTCTAAATAATTAAGGAATAGAAAACATACATTAAAATCAAAGAATATATGAATTTTCTTATTTTTGTAATTACTTGTCATTGAAAAGAAATACTAAAAATTGCCTCTTGACTCAGAAAATATATGAGCTAATGTATTTCTAAAGGTGAAAAAATGGTAGGTGTTTTTATGTTTAACATTCAACTTTAAACTGGTAAATATGCTTTTTGAAGCAAGATGTTCATAAGCTTATGATTTAAAAATAAATTACCATCAGTTCCGTGGCCATATAAATTATAAATAAAGTATTATAATATAAGATTTTGTGGGTTTTTTTTCTTCATGTTGCCTTGTATTTTTTTTTACCACTTCTAAAGTATTCAACATCATATAAAGTTCTATAAAAAGATATTCTGATTAAATTCTGAAATTGCACGTCTCAGCAGTAAAAGAGAAGAGAGCAAAGTCACTGAAACAATTCTTGGAAGGAAAGATTGTGATTAAGTGCCTTTTAACTACTCAGGTTCCTGGGTTGATACAGGCTTATTTTACAAAATCAAGAATCACTGCATGTGAGTTCACCAGGAGTACACTTGAGACTAAAAAATAGCTCCTCAGGAAAGCGCCTTGCTCCACACCTACAGAGTCGCATGCTGGACCCTGAGTTTTCACTCAGAGAAAAGAGTGCCATCTACCGAAATCACGATTTCCATTGTGAGTGACTCTGGCGCAGATTTCCAAAGATTATGTAGATCAGTTCTTTCATTTTGTAACATCTAGCAATAGCACCGCCTTGAAGTGATTAAGGCAGATTGCTTAGGAGTTAAAGCTTTAAAGATTAAAGATGTTTAGTGCTTTTGCTGACATGAGGAACATTTGTGACGTTTCCAGATCTACAATAACTTTCTGGAAACATCTCAGTAAACTGTTGTAAAACAGTTTTCCCTAAGGAAAAAAAAGCTCAATCCTATTGTTTTCCATGCTTAGAAAAGGTCACATAGTGTTAAAAAAAAAAAAAAAAAAAGTTCAGAATCTTCAAAGGGACAACTTTGCCTGTTTCATGTCAAGATGACAATGGAAAAAAACGAGATAGCTATTCTTACATAAATCATGTGTGAACTGCAGTTTGGGGAATTACACCAAGCACTAGAGTTTCTGTCTCTGCCTAATGAAAACACAGCAGAAGTGGATTCCTTTCAGATTAACTAACAAAACCTTTGTTTTCTTTCCATGACTGAGGTCAAGCTCTGCTGTTCAAAATGCAGTCCTAATGAACTAAATTAAAAGTTCAAAGAGGAGAAAAGTCAAATGCCCCAAAAGGTGTAAAAATCTAAGATTAAAGATCCAGAAATTATTAAAAGTTATATTTGCCTTGAAAACAACCATTGAGAAATTACTGCTTCAGTAAAATGGTATAGATTTTTCTGAAACTCTGTTCTTCTATAGTACTTGGTGTGGAGAATGACAGAGATTGCATTTCTCAAGTAAATTAGAATCCTAGAAGTACTATTTGGAGTTGCATAGCATACTCATAATGTCCAAGTTTTATTCAAGGAAACTTCTGATAAAGTTAGAAGTTCATTAATACAAATCATTTAATAAGTACATTTTCTAAAAACCAGTGTGTTAGTGAGACATCCTAAACATGTTATTACATTGGACACAAAGTCCTATTATTGCTGTTGCTAGAATCCTACTTCTCAGTATATAGCAAAATATATGCTGGATTTATGAATTACACATTTATCCTTTTGGTGGTCTGGATGTCATCAGGGTGGGCTTAGAGATATCTCTTTTTCATCGGGTCAAGAGAAAATAAACAGTAGAATTAAACTCCAGATGGAATCTTTGTGTTTTGAGACCAGATAGAAAAGGTATTTTTGGAGAGTACTGCTCTCTTCAAAAATTTGCCTCTTTAGACTCTGATTTTTAACCTTGAAGAGCTTACAACTATATGGGGCAGAGCTTTAAAGTTGGCTACTTTAATCCTACTCAGTTTTTGAAATAGCAAAAAGGGAATAGAATGCAGTTAAGAGCATCAAATTCAGAGAATGCCTTCCTCTGTTCAAATCTCTGTTTACCCTGACTATGCAACCTAGGGAAAAATTGCTAAACATTTTTATGTCTCAATTTTGTCATCTGTAAAAAGAGGATGATGGCAGCCCTCAGCTCATAGGGCCTCTGGGAGTTTTAAGCAAAATAGATATGCAAACCACTCAGAGCAGTGCCTACAACATAGGAGATAATATACAAACTCTGCCTATCACTAGTTTTTGCTAACACTGGCAAATACAATTACTCTAAGGAAGAAATTAAAGTACTTAGTGATTCAGTGATAAGGAAGATAAGCTGTAAAGTTTGGGTTACCAGGGTGTAAAATTTAAAGTTTTTTGCCAACTGAAATAGAATAAATAGAATATATTTTCTTTAGCATTCTTATAATTTGACACTAATTAGATAAAATCATACACACAACTGCTGATGGGTAGGTATATGGTACTTTTAATTTTTGAGTGCTCTAAACATTTTTATTTTGGGCTGGAGAAAATATTAATCAACTTAAAGAAAAATTCTAATTGGAGATTTAAAAAATCATATATCAATAAAAATAAAATAAGGAAACATCTAGAGATTATGATTTATAACTTTTTTGTGGTGGGAGAAAGAATAAACAGTATCTGCCTTATCTATACAAAAAAGTTTTTTAAATTTGAATTATCCATCTGTAATGTCTACAGATATTTTCTTCAGAGTCCTTTTTGTTAACTCATCTAATATATTTTAAGACATTCTAATAAATATGTAAGTGGTACAAAAATATTTAATAAAAATGTATGTTTTAAAAACAATGCCATTTACAAGCCAAACCAAACATATTTCAGTTGAAAACTATATGAACTCCAAATACCCATACTTACAAAATATTCAACTTTATAAAGTAATGAAAAAAATATTGTTATGATAATTTACATATCATATCTGTGGTTTTTAGATTTTTTCAGATTAAAGAAGACCTCTCTCCAGATAAGGATAAAGTAAGAAGAGAAAAGAAAAAAAAAATTTCACTTGTCATTCAAGCTAAATTAACAATCTAATTAGATGCTTTAAGGAATATTTTTACTCCCAAAATGGTATTAAGGCAGCATAATTTCCATTTCCTTAAGTCATAGCAATAAGATTCTTTCAAGTCAGCATGATTTAACATTAGAAGAATGGAAACAAAAATAACAGAAAAGTAAGGTTTAAGAAATATATGTTATGTTACTTTTTTTCTAAAGTTCCAAAATAGAAAGTTAGGAAAGAATAAACTAAGAGTAGATTATGTCATGTGTTAGATTAATTATGCTTGATCATTTAGATCCCAGCATGGAGATGACTTAGTCTAATGCATTGCTTGTGTGACCACAAGTAATTTTATTTCAGAACCACGCTTTGTAGTAAAAAAGAGAAACACCAAAGGACATGGGAAATGAAGTTTAGAATTAATTACAAATTAGAACAGGGGGGGTAACAACAACAATAAAAGAAGTAATTAGAAAAATTAATTACTTTGTTCAGTAGTAAAAGTGAAATTATTTGCATTTTTATCTCATACTTTTTCAAAAATTTAGAACTGACATTTTTATCAATGCTACTCCGAATTCAGATATCTAATAAAAAAAAGAATAATATGAGATGACTTCTAACTGAATCCCATTTTTATTCTATTTCTAAGTGTTGCAAATGACTAAACATTTAATTCCTCTTGGAAACAAGACATTCCTTTTTATATAACATTGGGCATATACTGTGCTTGTTTGCTTAATAGTTTACAGAGCAAATGAAAAATACTTCATTTCCAGTGATGTGAGAACACCTTTAGTGAGACATAAACATAGGAGGATGAATACACAGAAGAAAAAATTGATGGTAATTTCAAGGTAGATTAAGAAAGCAGAATAAAAAGATATTTAAAATATGAGATGTTTGAACCTAGCTTTAACTGTTATTTTCATTTATCTTTAATATGTCATTGGTATTCAATAGCTACTTTTTATATCCTGTGTGCTATATTAAATGTAGAAGGATATTCCTGATCCAGAGGTAAAGAACTTAAAAGGATCATTAGTACAATCTAGCAGTGTTTCCAAGAAGGGTGGGGATGGGGGCCTTAAAATACACACTATTATGAACAGAAACTAATCCATAGGAACATTTCATATAAAGTTGATTTAGAGAAAGTTTTTAATGATTCATTTTAAGAAATGGAACCAACGCAAAGACTGAAGAATGTGTTTCATGTGATTTTACTGCACAATCTTTTACCTCAAAATGTTCAGACCTTTTCTACAAATCAGTGAACTTTTGACTTGAATACGTCAATTCTGCTTAAAGGACAAATGGGTTTAAGCATAGATCTACTTATATTATTAATGTTGATACTAATATGAAAAAGATTGTTTGTTCTTCTCTGTAATATACTTTCCATAAAAACCTTCACATAGGCCTACTTCATTTGCACTGAGGTAAGCATTTTGGTATTCACCTTTTATGTTCACTGAGAATAAAGAAATGCTTCTTTAAAAGCTTAGAAAATATATCCCACATTCTCATATACCTGTTTCAAACACGGAGGAGAAATTAGAATGAGTTTTCTACATAAACAGATTCTTTCTTGCCTATTTACAATTGCAATAAAACAATCATACTTTCTTTCACTGGCCGCAGACCACACTGGGAAACTGTAGCACAAAGAATGGATTTTTAAACTTTTTGAATAGATCAAGTGCGTTGTATAAGATCATTACATTTGTTTCTGCCCACATAATGGAAATGAGAAATTGAAGCAACTTCAATACTCTGTACAGTCTATAGGATTTGCCATTCTCTTTTTTGGCAAACTTTTACTAAAGCAGCTCAACTTTTCGACTCAAAGTATTTAACTGTGAACCTAAATTATTATTAGTCCACATGGGAAAAGGATATAGACACAAAAACTTTAAAAGGTGATCTTTGTGGCTACACAGAATGACCAGATTGAAAAATCTCAGGACCACCAAAATGTCTCTTGACCACCAGATCCAAAAATTGTGGTGTGAACATCCTTGCCCACTCTGAAGAAGGCCTCCTTTTCAAAGATCTCTTTTAAAGATCTCCGCTTTAAGAAATACAAAAGTACTGAACAGTACATCATTTAATGTTTGCAAAAATTTTTGCAGATGTTTAGAAATTTATTATTTATTTACCCAATTACTGGCAAACTACCACAGTAATTCTCAAGAACTGAAGTTGTATTTAACCACAATCCACACTTAATGCTTTAAGAATTGAGACCAGGTTTTTGTTTTGGCATTCCCTAAGCTGATTCGTTGTTAATAGTTGCTGAAATTTCAGTACCTTGCATATAATTATGAAACAAGTCTAAAATTTTGGTTGAAGCACATTTTTTACCATTTTAAGCCACAAATACACATGGTCATGATTCATATTTTTCCCTATTATTTTTACATATTCCTTGCCAATATTTGTTCTAAAACATCTTATTTTTCTTTTTGGTGATTTGGAAACTTCTTTACATCCACATGGGATATACAATATATAATATCACATCATGTTGACCTACTAATTAGCCCAAAAGAGCTAGCAGTGACATTTAATACATACAATAAGTTGTCCAAGCATTCCCAGGAAAATCTGGAAGAGTTTTATGCTGCCAAGATTAGTTCAGTTTTCCCCTGAATTTCCAAACTAGGTTAATAAAATCCAGAAAGTCCTCAGGGTTAGTGACATCATCATCTTTTTAGTTTAATGCTCCCATCTGCTGTTAAAACAAAGAATAGCAATGGGGTAAAAAAGCTTATTTTCACTTGCACAATTAATAAGTAAATGTTTAAATGCTTGTATGATATCAATTTATGTTAAATTCTTACTATAAATAAAATTAAAATACTTATTGGTCTCAGGGAAAATTGACTATGGTGTACCAATTTTATGCTGATGAACAAATTTAGTGTTTTAAGTGGTCCCTTATTACCAAGCAAATGATGTGGGAAAAACTATGGTTTTCTAATGAAAGGAAGAGATTATTTGTTCCAAACTATCTCAACTTTGGTTATTGTCAAGAGTCATGACAGCATAACAAAAAGCACATTTTAGCAAAACATAATAATCATACGTCATACCATCTAACTTATTTTTTCAGGTGATGAAGGAGAATGCTCCTATCTTGGTCAGTCCTATGCTGACAGAGATGTCTGGAAGCCAGAACCGTGCCAAATATGCGTCTGTGACTCAGGATCTGTTCTCTGCGATGACATAATGTGTGACGAACAAGAATTAGACTGCCCCAGCCCAGAAATTCCATTTGGAGAATGTTGCGCAGTTTGTCCACAGCCTCCAACAGCTGTGAGTTTAAAGAAAAATTGTATATCTTCAAGATTCATATTCAAACACGTGAATAGCTCCTATATCATAGGAGCCTGAAAGGAAATGAAAGACATATTTGACAGTCATGTTGGTATAATAAGTAAAAGATGAATTTTATGATATGAAGATAGGGATTACACTACAAGCCCAAACTTCACCATTACATTAATATATTCATGTATCAAACCTGCTCATGTATCCCCTGAGTCTATAATAAAATAATAAAGTAAAATAATCAAGATAAGGATTAGCTTTAATCTGGGTTAAGGAATCGATATGAAAATTGAGACATACTTTACGAAAAAGATTCTCTGTGTCTTGTTTAACTTGTGTCTTTTTATTATCTTTCCATTTATTAGCCTACTCGCCCTCCTAATGGCCAAGGACCTCAAGGTCCCAAGGGTGATCCAGTAAGTATTTTTCAGTGGAATAAACTTCATGCTAATGATAGTCCCAGAAGTAGTTTACTTCTTTTCCTTCCACATGTTTTTCAGATTTGAACTTTCATCATTTATGTGTACCACATATTTGAATATTTGAATAAACCCACCAAATGACAAAATGAGAATCTATAATTGCACATGTACAATTTCAAATTTCCAGATGTCATAGAATGTCTTCCTCCCCTAAAATATAGGCCAATATACGTTACAGAAATATATTACACTTAAATTATTCCCATGATTTGGATAAAAATGTAATTATTCCCAAGAAAATACATCACTTATCTTGATTTCTAATATTAGAAAATAGAGAGGTTAAAATCTGATAATGATTCTAAATCACTAGGAGTTTTCATTGTTGTGTTTATTTTTATCTCTTTGTTTTGTTGTTGTTTAGGGTCCTCCTGGTATTCCTGGAAGAGACGGTGACCCTGGTATTCCAGGACTACCAGGTTCCCCTGGTTCTCCTGGCCCCCCTGGAATCTGTGAATCATGTCCTACTGGTACTCAGGTAATAAATTATAGGACTAATCACCCGCCCCCCATAAAACTAGTTGATTTTCTTTTCTCATCCAATGTTACATCTCATCAGTGTGGGCTCTTTGCATCTGTTCCTGATTTTATGGTTTTTAACAAATCTTTATTTAGTGCTTATATGTGCTAGGCACTATTCTAAATGTTTGGAAGTGTTCACTTTTCCTCATAATATGAATGCTATTGCTACTATATCCTTGCAAAATTTGCCAACTTTTCAGTGGGTATACAGCAAACACACTGTTTGAGAAAAATGAGCTATCAACTTCCAAAAGAAGCTACAGAATTTAGTTGGTACTACAGCAGTATCTTATTCCCCTTCTAACACAAAGGGTAAAGTCTTCAAAAGTATGACAAAAAGCAGTTGAAGAGCTGTGAATATCCCTATTGAACGCAAATCAACAAGATTATTTATGCCTATGCAACTGCTCTTGTTAATTTTTCAAAGCACATCCTTCTTCTCCTGAAGCCTGGCAACCAACTAACTGCATGTAAAATAAATAACCAAGCAAATAAGTTGGCACAATTTCTTCTGCATGAAATCAGGTGAAATAAGAAAACATACATACACAAATATTTATAAGGTTAGAATGCTTTTCCAAAAGCAATTCCACAAGACCACAGGCTATTGTCTAACTTATTCTTATCCCGGTAGCTAAATAGGACCCATCTCCAGACATAAAACTTAAAATAAGCTCCAAAGACATCCAGTAAACATATGATCCTTTCTACTATTTTTCACTTATTTTCTATGGGGATGCTTATTTTGGGTTGAATCTTTCAGTCATGTTAAACAGAAGCCAGAGAGGATGACTTTTACTTGTATGACTAACTGTTGGAAAGTTAATTGTACTTCTCCATTTTTCTGTTCAAAATGTGAAGGTTGGATCATGTGATCTCAAAACTCTTTTAGTCAATCTATAATACTATGTTTGTAAAGCTTGGAATTCCCTTTAGTCCCCATTTTGCCTGGTTTGAGATCAGGTACCCTTATTGATGTTGTGTCCCAAACTTTGCCTGTACGATGACCACTTGCATACCTAATCCTGAATTGTATGCATCTTAAAAATAAAATTCAAAAATTTTAAAAATACTATATTTGTAATGCTGTAGATGTTGCTTAGAAAGAATGGTTTAAGAGAATATAAGAAAAAATTGGGGAGAATTAACATTGAGCACAGTTGAAAGATCTGTGCATTACACAAGCAAATGTTTTCATAGAATATCTAATATCTACAGCTATGGAAAGACAGCATAAACAAGATAATTAATACATACCACATCTTCCGGCATGCAGAAATCTTAGTCAGCAAGTGGTAGATGTTGCATGCACTTCTAAGTGCTTTCAAAGAGAACTATGATCTGAATATCAAAATGATCATACCTATCTGGTCTTTTTGCTGTAGAACTATTCTCCCCAGTTTGATTCATATGATGTCAAGGCTGGAGTCGGTGGAGTCGGTGGTGGCTATCCTGGACCAGCAGTATGTACAAATGTTTCTCAGCATTTTAGAGCATCATTTGACTTTTAGTGTGTTAAATCTTGAAATGGTTATTCTTCTGGAATGCAGCATTTTTATAGAATTGTATAAAGTGCTTATTACTTATTAAGGTTGGGAAAGAAAATGGTAGCGTTGTCATGTTCTTCCTATTCTAACTCACATTTTCCTCACCGCCTCTTATGCCATATCTGTATTGCCACCCCTTCTGCCTTCATGCTCAGGTCTCACAGTCATATATTCTCTAATTTTAATCAAATGTTGTCATTTCTCACATCCACTTTTCCTTGTTCTCAGCTAAGTTGTTCAGAATCTTCCTTTTATGCCTTTTCATTCACTGAGAGCTAATTTCCAGATGACAAACCAAGTGATGACATTCCAATGTTACGATCCATCTCATCTTCACTTCTCAAATCAAGCACAGATATTTCCAGAATTCACTGATTCTTTAGGTTCATCTACTTATAACCATAGCTATTCACTTTACCTAAAAGGTTTCCATCAATGTAAATGAGCTAGAGTTTTGATGGAAGAAAACAACAAAAAAGCATTGAAACCTGAGCACATGTTCATGATACATGGCATCCCATGTCCTTGACACTTATTACAAAGCAGCCTCTCAGGGAAAGCAATGGGAGTAAAGGTTATAATTTCACTGAAAGTAACATGTATGTATGTGTAAATGAAAGAGGATCTGGAGCCCCTGGTATTGTGAATTGCTGCCCAGATCATTGGACCTCATATCACTGGACTTCCAAAAGAAGAAAGGACAAAATTTTTGCTAGTAGATCCAAAAGACAATTACAGAAAGACCCTTAGCATTGGTCATATAGTGTACATTGCAAGAAGAGAAATTTACAGTTTTATTTTTTACAAAAAATATCTACTGTTTTAGGAGCTATGGATTTTTGTATCTTTTTCTTTCTTTTTTTTTTTTTTTGAGTTGGAGTCTCACTCTGTCGCCCAGACTGGAGTGCAGTGGCCACTCCTGGCCACCGCAGCCTCGACCTGCTGGGCTCTGGTGATCCTTCCGCCTCAGCCTTCCAAGTAGCTGGAACTACAGGCACACGCTACCACGCCCGGCTAATTTTTTGATTTATTGTAGAGATGAGGTCTCACCAAGTTGCCCAGGCAGGTCTCGAAGCCGCGGGCCCAGGAAATCCACTTACCTCAGCCTCCCAAGGTGCGGGATTACAGGCTGAGCCACCAAGCCCAGCTGATTTTTGTATCTTTTAAAACCAGAAGGAAAATTATATTAACTTATGTAAGCATAACTCATAACTTATTCAGATATACTTACATTATACATCCTATTTTTTAGTCATATGTACATTCTTTACTGAAAAAAGCAACTAAACCAAATTACTGACAATTCAGAAAAGTGTTTATAAGAGAAAATTAAATATAAACGGTTGTTTTATAAATTCACTATCAGTAGTATTCAGAGACTATTACTGAAACTACTCTCAGTATTGAAAGACCAATATGGAGAGTTTAATCTGTGTTTCTGAATAATGGTAAATCAAATGTCTCACGTGTGATGTTTCTTGTGTACACATTTAAATCTTTATGTTAATGTAACTCTGTGATAATAGTATCAACATAGTTATGAGCTTTGGGGTTAATTTACATCATTATTTTAGATACTTGACTCATAGGATTGATAGTATGCCAGTAAATATTTTTTCACACTGAATTTGGCTGCTAGACAAGAAATTGCTTCTTCACCAGTACAGTAAAATTCTAATATTGCAAGTGTTTTGCACTTATTTTTCCAAATTTCGAATTCCCTTGTTTAGGGGTCCAGGGCAACATTTATAAAAATTATCAAAAATTTTGTTTGATTTTGTGAGAATTTCTTTTAGAGTGATGTTTTCTTACTGAGATCGTCATTGTAGAGCTCACAAAATTGATTTTATTCATGAAAAACTATGAAATCATGACATACAATGGTTTAAATTTTTTAAAGATGTCCACATCATTTCTAAACAGATTCATCTCTTTGATACATGGATAAAGTGTATTTTGCTATCATTTATTTTGTGTTTATCTTTTAAATTTACCTTCCAGGGTCCTCCAGGCCCTCCCGGTCCCCCTGGTACAGTTGGTCATCCTGGCTCTCCTGTAAGTACAGCCATTAGTGGTGCTTTCTTCTTCACATATATTCACATAAAATTAATATAGATCCTGCTGTAATTTAGCATTCCAACATTCATAATCAAAATTAAGTAAAGAAGTCACAACCAAGAAATTGATTATCCTTCAAGGCTGTTGAGATTCCACATTTAATTCCTTTCCACAACTACTAACAATTAAAGTCTTGGTAAGATTAAACCACATCTTTAAGTTGCATGTACTATGACTTTGAGTTCAAAATCGTTCAGTTTCAATCGACTGAAATCAACAGAATGGAATACATTAATTTTATCCTGATCTGAAAAAGAACTTTTGTCTCAATCTTTATAAACTGGAATAAAAATTGCTGACTACATTCACAAGTTCTGATTTCTAACGGTCAAGATGTGAATGAATCATATGAGAATTTTGCTAAAGATATTTTCATATTCTACTCACTAGGGTTCTCCAGGATACCAAGGTCCCCCTGGTGAACCTGGGCAAGCCGGTCCTTCAGTAAGTAACCACTGAATCTATATTTAACAAACTGACAACTCTATATAGAAACTACCTGTACTTTCTAAAACAGTCATAAGTCCCCGCAAAGTGTAGATTACATTTACACTTAAATTTATAAATAATAGTGTGTTTATAATACTTGAACTGGTTTCAAAGATCTTTTAGACTCGTTCAATGTTTTGGTTACCTTAGAAACACAAATACAGGAAATCCCTGGTAAAGTAGCAATCATAATAGTCCACTTCCTAGAGTTGATACAAATTCTCTATCTACTAAACACCAAGTACAATGTGCACAGGTTGGGAGGGTGGGTACACGCAAAGTCCAGACCAAAAACTATTTGTACCCCCCAAAGCTATTAAAATTTTAAAAATTTATTTTTAAATATATAGACCATATTTTTCTGTAACCACTTAATTCATCCTTATATTTACTCTACTGATATATATGTGTATATATTATATGATAGAAATAAGCATAGTCTAATCGAGTTTTCCAGAAGGATATGCTGTGTAAATAAGCAAACTGAAGCTATTTTAATACAATATTTTCAAAATATTTAGAAATACCTATATTTTATATATATTTAATATCTCAAAAATGTAGAAGTAAGTTCAATGTCATATAAAATGTAGGGTAAACTATATATGCATGATGTTTTAAATTTTTAGTAAAATAAGCATAATAAATAGTAAAAATTAGATATAACAAGTATAATATGAACACAGTAAATATCATTTTCAGGATGAGAAACATTTCCTTTCAGGAATACACAAGATATATAATAAGAAATCAAAACAGAAAAATTTTCATAAATGAATATATATATATATATACATAATTTTTTTCTCATTTTCAGGGCCCTCCAGGACCTCCTGGTGCTATAGGTCCATCTGGTCCTGCTGGAAAAGATGTAAGTTTTTAAAGACTGCATGGGGATACAGAAAAATTTAACTTGGTATATTTTAAACCAAGGATCCCAAGGGAAAAATAAAATGTTATTTAAAAGGTTGTTGTCTCAATACTTTAGCTCACTTATTATTATTAGCTTTACTAATCTTTGAGATGCTATACAGTATTTGCATAGCTATATATACCAATAATTGAACTTCAAACTGATAAAACCCTAAATGTGCTTCTTGATTGTCAAGAAGACTTGCTCATTGAATATATCATTTAACTGAAGGAGAAATCAGTGTCTTTTGTCTGCCTATTGTAATGAAGAAATTGTTATCATTACATTATGAACTTGAGGACTTATGAACACCCTTAATATTATGCCACTATTTCTTTTCCATTTGTTTTTCAATGGTGAATTTTTCCCACTGGGTTGGAGAAAGGTCCTAGTATTTCAGTGACGAGAGGACTCCGTATTATCTTTTTACAAGTTTATGTCTGGGTAGGAAAGGCCCTCCTTATTCCTTCCTTTTAAGAAAGCTGATCTCAATGACACATTTGGTCCAGCCATTGCAATAAGTCCTTGGTGAAAAATATGCAAAATGATCAGTTTGCTATTGACTAAAATGTATTTTCTTGTACTTGAGCACCTACGTATTCTTTAATTCTCCACCTAGGGAGAGTCAGGTAGACCCGGACGACCTGGAGAGAGAGGATTGCCTGGAACCCCAGTAAGTCATCAGAATCTAATAAATTAGATGAAGTATGCACAAATATATTAGCTTGAAAACTATTATATAATTAAATTGAACTAAACTTATAAGGGGCGGCACACCTTATCAGCAAGGAACATTTGTATACCTAACCCTGAATTGTACCCCACATATTTAAAACTAAAAATTGAAACTAAATAAATAAACTTAAAAACAGTAATAGTATTTTACTGTTAGACTGTGATTCTGTTTGAAGGTTCATTAATATTGTTTCCATTAATTATTTTTAGGGTATGAAAGGTCCAGCTGGGATGCCTGGATTTCCTGGCATGAAAGGACACAGAGTAAGTAGAGTTTCTAAATTGCATACACGCTGCTCCATTTGGTTATGCCAGTCAGGCGAAATTGGCTGGGTTTTATTGGACAATTATGTGTCAAGAATGGTTGACTCTGACAGCTAGTTAATTTGATTTTTTTTAAGTCTATCAACTGCATTTGTTGATCAAACTAATTATTTTATGCAAAATAACAACGGATTCTAAGGGTATTAAAAGTCTTAGGAAAAGTTAAATGTTCTTGTCACCACTATCAGAAAAAAATTAAAATATATTATTAATTATGTGTTATTTATGGACTTGGTCAATATGATTTGTAGATTGAATTGAGCAACTTTATCCTATGCAAAACATTTGGTAGATTCAACCAACTGACCCCATCTCTATCAACTAAATAGTATCAAAAACTATGAAATTCATGTTTGCTACTCAATACTTCAGGCAACTTTCTTATCATACTAAATTATACTTTTTAATTAGTTCAGGTTTTTCTGTTGTAAAATCGAAGTGAAATGTCTCCAACTTATCTAAAAGAGTTTTAAATTATTTAACTTAATGTTACAAATAATGCTTTGTAGCAAAAGCTAATTCTAAAAATTCAATGACAAGTTTACCAGTCATTCTGTATTATGTTAAGATTTTAATATTTTTACTATTTGTATTCATTCTCTAGGGCTTCGATGGACGAAATGGAGAAAAGGGAGAAACAGGTGCTCCTGGATTAAAGGTAAATCACAAAAAGTTATATTTCCATAAGTAAATCTATGTAAATATTAAAACTATATTTAAGATTAGTATTGTGGGGCTTCACTTTTTCTGAACTTTACCTGAATTTTACATATGACGAGCTGAATAGTGGAGATTAATATTATAGTTAAATCTTCCACAAAAGCTGATAGCTTGAAGTGTCTAAATTAGAAATGATCGAGCATCCCAGTGTAACTCATCGGTTTATTCTGCTTAAAGCAGTCTTCAAGTTTTTAAAATACGGAAATTGAGATTCTCAGAAAATAAAATAAAATGCTAACAGAAAATTAACATTGTTAAAATGTATATATTTTCTTAAGTTCCATAATATTTTCCATATTAAGTTGCATTAAAAAATCTAGAAATTTTGTTTCCTGTTATACAAAAGAGTAACACATTTTACATGTATCTAGGGTGAAAATGGTCTTCCAGGTGAAAATGGAGCTCCAGGACCCATGGTAATTAAGTCTCTTAGCATGTAATTTTTAGTTTTCCTATAAGCCTATATAAACCCCAAACTGGCCTTGCTCCCTTCCTGCTGTTCTTACACATGCCGTGCTTGAAGACCATATTTTCAAATTTTACTCTGTAGGGTCCAAGAGGCACTCCTGGTGAGAGAGGACGGCCAGGACTTCCCGGAGCTGCAGTGAGTGTTGCTCTCAACATTGCACAATTACAACCCAGAATGACGGCTAAGTGTCTTAGGCAGGATTTCGGGACATCCAGATCTGCAGGAAAATGCCCTTCCTACAAAATTATGTTCAAAGTCACCTCAATAGAATTTTGGCTATAGTTATAGGGACATTAATAAATGTTTTATAATTATTATCTCTATAGAGAATATTTTAAATGTTAATTTTGCATTTGACATTAGAGCCATTGTATCTGCATTCCATTCAGAAAACACAGAATCCAATCCTTCTACGTTTGATTGTTGCTGTATATGCCAGAATTTTAAAATTTCACTTTGAAATATATAATTAATAAGCAGATTTTAAGTCAATTGAGTTTGAATTTTAGTCAAAATATTACTTGTGACCAGTCTTTCAGAATTAAGAAGATATTTGAGACAAACTTCTCATTTTAGGGTGCTAGAGGCAATGATGGTGCCCGAGGTGGCGACGGTCAACCAGTAAGTAACTTTGTACCTAACACTGACTTGACCCAGGGTAATGAGAGATTATGGATTTTGAATTAATTTATATAAGTATATATAGCTAATATCTACATTAGCATCTCTGTTGACTATTTTTATCATTTTAAAAAATGAAAAAAAATTGTTGTAGACTCAATACTGAATGTTGTGCATAAACATCTGACTAAAACTTACACTGAGCCCATAAACAAAATCTAGGATCTGACAATCCTTATTCCATTTGACCAATTGCTAACATCTGAGTGGTGCTTATGATGTTAGCTACTATCCAATATTAGACATGACAACTTAAAAGGTCCTACAAAATAGATAATAAAGATGTTACCCCCATTTTGTAAACCAGAGTACAAAAGCTCTGGTTTTTAAGTAACCTGCACTAAGTGCGGGCAAGTCCAGATTTTCTAACTTTAGTTTTCATTCTCTTCTTATTTGACTGCATTGCTTCTCCATGAATGATGAATAATATTTTTATCAGCATAAGTATCTTCTTCATTTTATATGAGCTCACTTGTTCTTCACTGGTAGTGTCAGCTTTCATTTATATGATTAAGAGCTCTCGAAATTTCATTTAATTTTTTCAGGGCCCTCCTGGTCCCCCTGGAACTGCAGGATTTCCTGGGTCCCCTGGTGCTAAGGTAAACATGCTTTTCCATAGAAGAATATAGAAATATCTTGGAGACAACAGAAAAGTGTTGGATTGCTTCTTTCAAATGATTTATTTTTTAACCAGTCAAAAGGAAAGCGTTTATTCTTACATATCTTCAAAGCCCTGTTCTTGGTTCCCTGACATTCAACTGTTTTCATATCTTTTCAGATGCCTTCTCTCTTTTCCCAGACCCTTTCTGGGACACAGAGATAACGCAATAATACATATATTTACTATTTGTCTCTGCCTTAGGGATTATTGTTTCCTTGCTTTAGCTGCAGTAGAGTCATACTTTTCCAACCTTTGGGAGATGAGTTTAAACAGGACTGAAGGGTGAACTGGCTAAGTGGTTAGAAGTGGCAAGGGAAACTGACTACTTCAGATTTTTATCCATTAGGGTGAAGTTGGACCTGCAGGATCTCCTGGTTCAAGTGGTTCCCCTGGACAAAGAGGAGAACCTGGACCTCAGGGACATGCTGGTGCTCAAGGTCCTCCTGTAAGTAGCAATTATAGTCATTGGGAGAAAGAGTGCTCCTACACTTCCTCTAATAGTTTCATTATTGCTTCTTTGAAGAAAAAAATTGTTGCTTATTGCTCCACAATGATCCTGCTGTGGTAAATACTGATTTGCTTAATAGTGAAAAATTGTCGTTTTTGAAGTTTGCACTCTTATAGAACTCATGAATTTTATGTTTACAAAACAGGATAAAGACTGAGATAGCGTTCTGATACTTTGAAAGGTGTACTCCAAAATAATTACCAATCAGAAAATGTAAGAAAAGAAACAAAACCAAAATCTCTTTTATTTGCTGATTGTTTAACAAATTAGATCAAGTGCCTGTGATCTCTAATTTATTTAGATAATAATGATTCTTTTGGCTACAGTTCATAAGTTGTGTTATAGTTGGAGAAATCACCTAATCTCTACAAAGCATAGCATTCACTAATAAATTTACTTTACAAACAAGCAACTTCAAACACATATGCACTATTTGTATTTTTATTAATATGCTCTTTCTTTTTGTACCCTAGGGCCCTCCTGGGAGTAGTGGTAGTCCTGGTGGCAAAGGTGAAATGGTAAGCTACCCCCACACCTCACCCTTATCTCATCCACATACATTATTGGCTCCTTTTGCATGACAGTAGATATGTGATATTTCAGTGAGATCTTCAGAGAACAAAGTTTGACTAATCTTAATGTCCTTTGGTTGTTCTTAGGGTCCCGCTGGCATTCCTGGAGCTCCTGGACTGATGGGAGCCCGGGGTCCTCCAGGACCATCTGGTACTAACGGTGTTCCTGGACTTCGAGGTGGTGCTGTAAGTTGCCTTCTTTTTTCCTCTATTGTCTAAAAATCGAGGATTAATTCCCACAACAAAAATACTAATAGCAGTTGTTTTGCTCCTTTTCAATTGATTTTATATTTATTTCACGCTGCTCTTATAACTGAAGTATGTGTTGCTGATGCTGATTTTGTTCATTGGGTTCTCCCTGTTTTTAAACCAATTTTGTTTCATTTTAGGGTGAGCCTGGTAAGAATGGTGCCAAAGGAGAGCCAGGACCACGCGGTGAGCGTGTAAGTATTACCACAACAGGTTTGGTTATTTCTTAGATAAACGTAACTTAATTATAAAGCAGACAAGTAAACCTTGCAACTGAATTCAATCTTAATTTCTTTGTCTTACCTTTTTTTTCCTTTTTTTTTAGGGAGAAGCTGGTTCTCCAGGTATTCCAGGACCCAAAGGTGAAGATGGTAAAGATGGGTCACCAGGAGAACCTGGTGCAAATGGACTTCCAGGAGCTGCAGGAGAAAGGGTGTGTTTTCCAAGGGGCACCTAAAAGAAAAACAACTCTATCACCCAAATAAAACTTGGATGGACTTAGAATCTATAATACTGAGTGATCTATTACAGAAACAAAAAACTGAATATCATACACTCTCAATCATAAGCGGACCTTGAACTATTATAATAGTATAAGAAGGGGATTGGCAGTAGTGGGAAACTGTCGGGGGCAAGGGGAGGAATTGGC
Source organism: Tarsius wallacei (assembly GCA_963574415.1). Taxonomy (NCBI): domain Eukaryota; kingdom Metazoa; phylum Chordata; class Mammalia; order Primates; family Tarsiidae; genus Tarsius; species Tarsius wallacei. Next base: position 36,846 of record CAUYQG010074180.1, read on the forward strand.
AGTAGTGGGAAACTGCCAGGGGAGGGGGGCACATCTCATCAACAAGGGTACCTGCATAATGAACATTTGTATACCTAACCCTGAATTGCACCCTATATCTTTAAAATTAAAAATTAAAAAAAAAAAAACTTTACCTTCAGGCCAAGCACAGTGACTAACGCCTATAATCCCAGCATTTTGGAAGGCCAAGGCAGGAGGATTGCTTGAGCTCAGAAGTTCAAGACCAGCTTGGGCAATACAACGAGACCTCATCTCTAAACAAATGAAATAAATAAAATATTTTTTTTTAAAGTTAAAAAAAAGCTTCAACTTTAGAGTGAGGTAGCCAATTTTTGTCAAATTGAATACACAATCCCAAATATTGTTTAAAGTGTTTTATAACATATGAATATCTATTTTCTCACTCAATAATTATGAAAAAGTTTTAATCCTTTGGACTGAAATATTTGTCTTTCATTATTTCCAGGGTGCCCCTGGATTCCGAGGACCTGCTGGACCAAATGGGATCCCAGGAGAAAAGGTAGACTACTTTAGTTTCTATTTTTCCTAAATGCTAGTACTACAGATAAATATTTCTTCTATTCAATTTCCCATCAGTAAAAACCTGAATCATACTCAGTGATCTATCACAGAAACAAAGAACAGAGTACCACATGTTCTCACTCATAAGTGGACCCTGAACATTTACAATGATACCGTAAGAAAGGGATTGGCAGTAGCGGGATACTGCCAGTGTAGGGGATGGGAGACACAACATCAAAAAGGGTACCTGATCTCAAACCAGGCAAAGTGGGGACCAAAGGGAGGCCCAAACTTTATCTGTTTGATGACCACTTGTATACCTAATCCTGAATTGTGAATTGCACCCCACATATTTAAGATAATTTTTTTTAAACCCACAGAGGGGGAAAAAAAAAACAAAAAATAAAACACATGGGAGTTAAAAACAATTTATAGTGTAAAACAACACTTTCAGTCTCTGCTCAGCCACTTTTCTGGTTTTGAAACTGAAACAAGTCACTCACCTTCTGTGAGAATCCTTCAGTTTATCTGCCAGTTGGGAACCATTTACCTCAGCATCATTTCAAGAATGAGATAAACGGAAATGCACAAAAGCGCTTAGAAAATTCTAAAGTGGCATGCAAATATGATTTCATATCATCAAAGATATTTGAATTTAGATTCACAGACATATTTTGTTAGGCCTAATATATATCACTTTTGTAAACGTATGATATTCATCATAGTTACTTCAAAATTTTTTAATATAGCAATCTAAGATAACTGTGATTTTATATAGAGAATGTCAGCAACATACCAACTCTCTTTAAGAGGCCCAATGAAGTTCCCTAGTTGTGACCTAAATATTGCTGATGCAATGAAGGCTATTTTAAATATTGTTTTATTTATTTTACTACTTAGGGTCCCTCTGGAGAGCGTGGTGGTCCAGGCCCAGCAGGGCCCAGAGGAGCGGCTGGAGAACCTGGTCGAGATGGTGCTCCTGGAGGTCCAGGAATGAGGGTACAGAGAAACATTTGTTTTGAATGACACTTGAATTTAGTAAGAAGAAAGGCAAGAGAAATGAATACAGATTAAATACAACCTTAATCAACCAGACTACACCTTTTGTAAGGCTCAAAAAAATTTATTTTAAGGAAACTTAGGCAGGATAGTTCAACAAAGACCTCTTGCCCCATAAAACAGAAAACTTGCCTAAAATACTTTCTAGACAGGAAAAAAGATATACAAATCTGAGTTTATGCATGTAAGTGAAAATATCAACATTGTACAAATTGTGTAATTTTTTTATTTTATTTAAAATCACCTGACAACTGACCTCTTTAATCCAGGGTATGCCCGGAAGCCCAGGAGGACCAGGCAGCGATGGGAAACCAGGACCTCCTGTATGATCATTTTTAAAATCTCATTTTACAAGCCCAGTAAAAATTGAATGTATATGTTGGCCTAACCTTGAAATATATATTGTATATTTTGATCATCTCTTTACCAAACATACAATAACGTAATTTTTTTTTCTCATAGGGAAGTCAAGGAGAAAGTGGTCGGCCAGGTCCTCCCGGGTCATCTGGTCCCCGAGGTCCACCTGGTGTCATGGGTTTCCCTGGTCCTAAAGGAAATGATGTGAGTTCCTTCATTAATTTCTTCAATAAGTATTTGACAGAAGACCTTTTGCTTTTTGTATGGGAGTTCAGGGATGGTCAAAACTAAGCCTCCTTTTCAAAGGATGGATGGAGTATATGAAAATCAAATGCACATGGGAAGGGGTGCCAAATATATAATTGGCTATAGTTGTATGAGGATGCACATGGAGGGAACAGATCAAAAGTATGAAGGGACAACATGATTAGTGGTTCCCTTTTGAGAATTAGTAAATATTGGCAACTTCTTCCTTAGGGTGCTCCTGGCAAGAATGGAGAACGAGGTGGCCCTGGAGGACCTGGCCCTCAGGTATGTCACCTTCATCAACTTCTTTTTAGTCTTCTAATAGATGCATTCATCTCCAGCCTTATGGCTTTTCTTATTATCCTTATTATCTCTGCTTCCTTAACTGTTGTCGTTTCTAGGGTCCTGCTGGAAAGAATGGTGAAGCCGGGCCTCAGGGACCCCCAGGACCTACTGTAAGTTTATTCACAGAAATTGGAGGTGAAAGTAGAATGGAGGTGGGGCAGAAGAAAGCTTCAGAAATTATATCATCTCTGATGCTGTGTCATGAGAGTCCATCAAGGCAATTATGAAACTTGTTAGGTCACTAAATACTGACATTAAATAAAGTCTGTAGTTTATATGTCTCCTTTGGGCCCAGACCCTTCCCGCTTTTCATATTGCTACTTTTTAAATTAATCAGGAAGACTGATGAAATGGAAATTGTTTAGATTAAATATGAAAGAACATTTTATAATGGAGTGTATCATTACATATTTCTGCATAGGGGCCAGGTGGTGACAAAGGAGACTCAGGACCCCCTGGTCCTCAGGGATTACAAGTAAGAACTTGTTATTTAAATATCATTGTGTACCTGACTGTGCAACTTTTTTTGTCCTTAATAGATTATAATTCATCTGAAGCTTAATTCATGGGTCTGTCTTTCATCTTGAAACAATGTCAGGCTATGTTAATACATAAGAATGTCTTTTATGTCTATTCCAGAACATATTATTAAGTTATTACAAAAGAATAAATTAAATTCATATAATTCTCTGTTCTTACTCTTATTTTTCATTATAAAATAATCTATCTAGCTAAATCTATCTTGCCATGCTCATCAATACATTTTTATATGTAGCAACAGAAAGAATAGAGGGAGAGGAGGAACATAGGTTTGTAGAATATGATTATCACAGCTCTGTCATTCGATTTGGAATGGCATAAATATCTATCTAAAAAAGACCAACAAAACTATTTTTTGAATACCTTGTAAAAATGTGTTTACATATGTTACTATTTGTATGTATACATTTTCTATAAGCAGTGTTTGAGGTAATTATATAATACAAATGTGATTCTTTACAGGGCTTGCCTGGTACAGGTGGTCCTCCAGGAGAAAATGGAAAGCCCGGTGAACCAGTAAGCTCTGTTTTATTTTTCAAAATGCAGAAACCCAAAGGATGCATAATAATTATGTATCCATTATTAATGTTTGCATTTTGTCATGCCATGATATCTGAGTTTTAACTTTTACTTTTGAAATATTCATTACTAAAACAACAACAAATGATTTAAAAGGTAACTATTACATAGAGTTTGATTTTTATCACAAAATAAAGGAACTTTAAAAATACTACATAGTTGTAAGATTTGAAAAATTGTACAATACTGGACACAAGGCAAATGGGTGTTTTGCTTATATTACATTCTAATGCATGCATTCTAATCACGTGACACTTAATCATATCACTTCAATCTCCTAGGGGCCCAAGGGTGATGCCGGTTCACCTGGAGCCCCAGGTGGCAAGGTAATATTTCCATTTATTCTCTAACTTCTTCAGCATATTATAGAGCAACTCATGTGATATGATACATTTTTAATGTATCAGACCAAAATACTCTTTCATTAGAAGAGCAATATTGCAAATGTTTGGTGAATACTCTTAGAGAAGCTCAAGACATTTCCAATGTTACCTTAGCTTCACCTGGAAAATTCAACTCTCTGGCATTAATAAGCACTACAGAATCAACCGTGGGCTTGAAACTTCAAAAGGAAAATATTGTCAATGCATGGATTCCACATAGGAAAAATGTTTTGGTAGAAGAACTTTAAAAATTTGCCCTGTGGATAAAATAATAATAAAAAATGCTTTCATGACTGCTCCTACTTAGGCAGACCAAGTATCCATGCTTTCTTGTTTAGGCTCTTTTAAGTTTCCAGTTCCTACTGAGCAGATCAATTTTTTTATAGTTATAAAAATTACCACATTTTTCAACATATAAGTTCAGAATCTAGTGGCTTGCTTGAAAATGATACAATTTAAGGTGTTTTGTTTTTAGCATTCTAGTATGGGTATTATGTTTTCCTATCACAGGGTGATTCTGGTGCCCCTGGTGAACGTGGACCTCCTGGATTAGCAGGATCTCCAGGACTTCGAGGTGGAGCTGGTCCCCCTGGTCCTGACGGAGGAAAGGTAACTCTACAGAATTCAGTTCACCTAGATTTGAGAAAATGCATCGCATTTGCTCCTTGTCATTGACTATTTCTCCTAATTTCAGGGCCCTGCTGGTCCCCCTGGGCCACCTGGTACTGCCGGTAGTCCTGGTCTCCAAGGGATGCCTGGAGAGAGAGGAGGTCCTGGAAGTCCTGGTCCAAAGGGTGAAAAGGTATTAACTCATTTTCCCTTAATTATGCAATATGAGTAAAACAGACATTGTAAGTTAAAGGAAAGTAGCACTACTGGAAAGTAATCTATAGTATTTTCAAAATTAATGTTATCATGTTATAGTGAGTGAAATTTGAGATGGCTTCCCGGAGAAACTATTAATTTGGACACATAATTTGTATCCCAATAAAGCCTGAGTGTTCCTCCTGCTTTTGGTAGATTTGCACTGAGAATACTTCTAATCTGAGGTCACTGGGTTTTCTTTGACAGGGTGAACCAGGTGGTCCAGGAGCTGATGGAGTTCCAGGGAAAGATGGTCCACGGGTGAGTAATGCCTTGAGGAGAAGCAAGCCTTATCTATGTAACATGGGGCAGTCTCTCACTTCAACTTCTATATTTTCCAGAAGCTATTCATGATCAGTTAGATACTTTATCACCTTTTGAGCATTAAAAAACCCCAAATGGCTTGATTGTTTAAATTCCTGGTTTATATCTATCACTACCTAATAGATCGATAATGACCTTAGAATGGAATAACCTCACAGGTACAATAAATTTCACAACCTAATATTTGTAAGTCACTAAAATTCAAGATAATTAATATTACTCATTGAAAATTTTTTTGATTAAACAAAATCCACTAGATTTTTGAGTCACTGAAATCCAAGATAATCAATGCCACTCATTAAGAAGCTAAACATCGCTAAAAATTCAATACAATCTATTGATTATGTGCATTAAGAGAAAACAACACACTGTAGTCCTATGGTACATTCACACCATGAAATGCTACTTAAAAATAAAAAGTAATGAACAATTGAAGCTGTACACACAACAAATTATACACACCTCAAGGGCATCATGCTGAGTGGAAGCAGTCAATCTGAGAAGGAGACAGACTATATGATTCCATTCTATAATATTTGTAAAATACATACTTTTAGATATGTACTCCAAATTAGTGGTTGGTAGGAGTTAGGAACGGGGACTTAGTAGATCCTGACTGCACATTTATTATCTTGATAGTCTATACATGTCTAAACGTGATAAAATTGTATAGGGCTACATACACACGCACACACACATAAATGAGTGCATGTATAACTGACAAAATCTGAATACGCTCTATGGATAATACCAATGCCAATTTTTTGGTTTGATATTGTATTATAGTGGTGTAAGATGTTAACATTGGGGCAAAGCTGAAAGAAAGATACACGGAGAAAGGTGTACATTTCTCTGCAGCCTCCAGTAAAATTATAACTTTTAAAATAAAAGTTGAAAACAAACAAAACAAAAACAGTGTCATCATTTATATTCAAATTAGCAAACATCTTCTAAATATGACTACAATTAAGTCATCTCATAGATATATTTACTATGGTTGCCTTTCAATGATGCATAAATACTTCTCTTTTGTTAGACTAGATAAACTACTATTCTATTTTTAAAAAGATGCCTAATGCTTCATTTATGTAATGCAAGTAAAACTAATATTTGAAAATTTCAAGTTGAAAAATTTAATGTATAATGATACTTTGAATAGTTACATATTTTAAAATATCAAGCAGTTGAATAAAGACATGTACTTTAATTTTAAAAAGATATTACTATGATACTTTATATCAATCCTATTTATCTTCTATAATAGAGACAAAGATGAATGAATCGATAAACTTCTGCTGAATCTTAATTTCTTCTAAAGTCATCCCCATAGACTTTACTAAGCACTGCAGTATTTACACACTGAGTGAAGAACATAGCATTCAGATCACGAAAAAAATCATATTATCTAGTTTATTAGATGAATGATATGTCTATGTACTCTCTGTTTGATAACTATGCAAAATGATGTTTTTAATCTTCAATATTAAAAATATATGTTTATTTTCTTCAGGGTCCTACTGGTCCTATTGGTCCTCCTGGTCCAGCTGGCCAGCCTGGAGATAAGGTAACACATAACACTATTTGGAAACAAACAAAAAAAAAGTCTTTGGCTTTTGTATGTAGGACAGTTGCTGTATAATTTGTTTATGTCCCTTTTTTCAGGGTGAAGGTGGTGCTCCTGGACTTCCGGGTATAGCTGGACCTCGTGGTGGCCCTGTAAGTGTCAAAGACACTTTCAACATACTTTTAACCCCACACAGGCAGTGGCTACTCCACTTTTCAGCATTTCTGCCCCAGGTGTCAGAGATTCTGCCCCAGTACTGTCGTTGGGAACTGTCATTGGGAACCATATGCCATGCAGATATGTTAAATTTCTTAAATCCCAAACTCACAAAAGACACTTTTAAGTCATACATTCTTTCCTAAATATCTTTGGAAAGCATATGAAAATAGTACAAGTAACATACATTTGTAAATGAGTATTTCTTAAACCTTTAGGATATTTGCCTCTGGATCTAGAGTGCTCTACATTCAGGGTTTAAGATTCAGCACAGATATATAGTAAATGGTTGTTAAAATCAATTAATTAATTTTTCAATGAACTCTTACTACATGTTTACATATGTTTACAATAACTTACATTTTAGACGTTTATGTAATTAAATGGGTAAACTATTTCAAAATTCTCAAACTATTTTTTCTTACAAATAATATCACAATAAGAGGCAGAAGAAGTCAATGGTTCTGGTATTGTCCACTCCTAATTATTGAGAAATGGAAAAGTCTTCAGAAGTTAAGCCATCCTAGTTTCCTTTTACATTTCCTGCTTAAGAGAAAGAGAAGATGACCTAGGCAATGACATGTGGTTCCTGGGGGAGGATGTCCACTGTGACTAACGGGGATATTTTTCTCTTCAGGGTGAGAGGGGTGAACATGGCCCTCCGGGACCTGCTGGCTTCCCTGGCGCTCCTGTAAGTATGAGCAGTTAAACATATGTCCCACAGCCCAGAATCACCAGCTCACTGAGAAATTGCAGAAGAATAGGTCAAGTTTAGGTTTTAGTTCTGCTCCAACCACATTCCATGTAGGATTATTCTACTCCAATTTTTTTTTTTTTTTTAGAAAGTAGGATTTATTGAGAGTACAGAAAAGCTCCCAGAGTAGGAGGGGACCCAAGGGGTTATCCCTTATTTATTTTTTTTTAAGCCTTACACCTATTCTTACTCTTAAAGTAATGGAAACAAAAGCACCTGTCTTGCCTTTCTGCCTGGAAAATGAAGCAAAAGCAGCACCATGATTTAAAGCACTTTGAACATTTTTAAAGTTCTTCCATTATAAGATGATACTAATTAAACTTTGCTCTAAATCTAATCTTTCTCAAATAATTTTCTATAACTCATTTTCAAATGCTTAACATTTAGAAAGACTTTATCCCCCGTGGCAAATAATGTATATTATGCATTCTTGGTAATGTCCTTTTATCATAGAAATATTTTGATTGTTTCGTCATATTTTCAGAAAGCCTTCTTTGCTGTTTAATTCCAATGTTTTTTCATCTGAAAAAGTCTATATTTTGAAGAGAATTGATGATTAGCCAAGTGTATAGTAAAGTATGTCAGTTGACAGGCTGTTTTTGTTTCTGCACTTAGGGACAGAATGGTGAACCTGGTGGGAAAGGAGAGAGGGGTGCTCCAGGCGAGAAAGGCGAAGGAGGCCCTCCTGGAGTGGCAGGACCCCCTGGAGGTTCTGGGCCTGCCGTAAGTTCTCTCTCTCTCTCTCTCTCTCTGTCTCTCTCTCTCTCTCTCTCTCTCTCTTTCTCTCTCTCTCAAACTTCTAATGGAAAACACGTTTCTCAGTAATCTACTATTTTATTCTGAGGTAGCATGTGCCAAGAGCATAATCTTCACAGGAATATGGTCTATGTGTGAAGGATGGCACTAGCAGTCTAGATATGACCCCATTCAAATTATTTTGACCTTTTCATAGGGTTATTATTTTTGAAGGCTCCATGCTTCTCCTGGATTTTTATTTTGGTGCTGTTATTATATACCTTTTCCCTCTCTTTCATATAGGGTCCTCCTGGTCCCCAAGGTGGCAAAGGTGAACGCGGCAGTCCTGGTGGTCCTGTAAGTATTAATCCTTTCATCTGTCATTCTCTGTACTATTATTGAAGAGCATTCATCAATATCAACCTGTAGAAACACTGTTTTAGAGACACTAAAGCCATAAAAAGTATAAACACTGTAATCACTCATTCATATACAAGCTATATGTAAATTCCAAGGGGACAAAGAAAACCATAAATGACTTCAAGGTAGAATGCAGATCCTAATACACCATATAGTTTTTGTTTTTATTGTACAGTTTATTCATTCTACTTTTGAAATCAAAATATATATATTATCATCTCACAGGGTGCTGCCGGCTTCCCTGGTGCTCGTGGTCTTCCTGGTCCTCCTGGTAATAATGTAAGTACCTATTTTTTTTTTAATGTTAGATTTGGGGGTACACATGCATGCTTATTACATGGAAGTATTATATATTGGTAGGGATTGATTTTCTGAACATCAGCCTAGGATAATTTATGACTAAAACCCCAGAAGCAAATGCAATAAAAACAAAAATAAATAAGTGGGATTCAATAACGTAAGACTTTTAGAAGTCTTTTCTCATCATGCATTTCAGGAAAAGCATTCATACATGCATAAGATAAGAAACTTATATATTGCTACTTATGTTGCCATAAAATCTCGTATAAAATATTTAACAGTAAGTTTTTTAAAAGGAAAGAAAATTTACTTTAATTATAAATATTCAAATGCCAAGCACTTATTTGTAGGGTAACCCAGGACCCCCAGGTCCCAGTGGTTCTCCAGGCAAGGATGGACCCGCGGGTCCCGCAGGCAACAGTGGTGCTCCTGGCAACCCTGGAGTGGCTGGACCAAAAGGTGATGCTGGTCAACCAGGAGAGAAAGGATCACCCGGTGCCCAAGGCCCTCCAGTGAGTGACTTTGTTGCTGTATTAATTGATAAAACTATTTTGTTATTCATCACAAATTCAATAGAGAAAAACAATCACATGAAGATGAGCTAAGTCTTCCTTATTTGTCACACCAGGGAGCTCCAGGCCCACTTGGAATTGCAGGGATTACCGGAGCACGGGGTCTTGCAGGACCACCAGGCATGCCAGGTCCTAGGGGAAGCCCTGGCCCTCAGGGCATCAAGGTGAGTGTAGCCATCTTTCACTAGACCCTTGCTTTCTTTGAGAGCCTCCAGAGATCATTTAACCATATCAAGAATAAAAAATTTTCCTGACATACGGGCTAATTTTCCAAAAGAAGACCTTCTTCTTGATATTTTCAGATTTTTGGAAGTATGCATTTTATTAAATGGCTCCAGAACAAAAAAGCAAGGCATATCATAGATTAGCCTTGAACATAAACACAAATAAATTGATGTCACTAAAAATATTTTGGCAACTCAAACACTTTTGCTAGAAAATTGTGAGCGTTCTTGAGTTTGCTGGCTGTCAATCTGGAAGAGGAAAATAATGTTAGCTTATAAATAAATGAAGGGCTTTAATTGATGCCAATTATCTGTCCACTCAAGACTTTTGCATTCCTGACTTTATTTCATTAGTATTACTATAACAACTTAGTCTTAGCTTAGCCTCTAAAATATTCATGTGGTAAATAAGGTAATAAAATTTCATTTTTATTAGGGCTCACATTATGACACTTTAAAAGTACCTCTTTATCAGAATGTCAGGTAATGCTGTCATGAAATTAAAATTTAACATTGAAGTGTATTCAATTTCTACAACTTATCTAATAGGTACACATTCTTCAGATAGGGACAAATATTCACTAAAATCTAGTTTTAATGATCACCATAAATCTCTAGTTTCATGATGGCTCATAACTACTTTTTTCTTATCACACCTATGTATTTATAAAGTTCATATTAAAATGTGCAATATTCTGAATAAGATAATCAGTGTAACTACTCAGCCCTTTGGCATCCTTAGTGGACAAGTTGGAAAATGCATGAAGCTTGCTTCCCCTAAACTTTCTATCTATGGGGACAAAGTTTAAAAAAAAATAATAGAAACTGAATAAAACAACATTTTTGCCTGAGAAATCAAGACATCTGATAACACCATATTAATTGATTTTTCCAAGTTAAAATAAAATGTCTTTTATTCCTTTGCACACAGGGTGAAAGTGGGAAACCAGGAGCTAATGGTCACAGTGGAGAACGTGGTCCTCCTGGACCCCAGGGTCTTCCTGGTCTGGCTGGTACAGCTGGTGAACCTGGAAGAGATGTAAGTAGCACTTTCTAGGAAAGTAGAATCTGATTATTTATTTAGGCAAAGGTCAAATTGAGTCTTAATGTCTATGACTTTACATATTTTATATTCTTTTGATTGCAGCTTAGAGTAGACTTAAAGGCTCATGTTTGTTAATATTACCCAATCAATAATCATTAGTGGAAAAAATATAATCTCTAACTAAATTAGGAAACACTTAGTGGGAAAAGCCCCAATTTACATTTTTCCTGAGTGAAAATGTTCTGCAGTTATCTGTGATTAGTCTTTTATTATAAACATTCAAATTAATATTTTAACTCAAAAATCATAATTGTATTCACTTAAAAGGTACAATGTGATGTTTTAAAATATGTATACAATGTGAAATAAATAAATCAAGCTAGTTAAACTGCAGATTTCGATTAACAGAAAGATCACTATTTCTCAAACTTTTATTTATTAGTGCCCTTATAAAGACCCTTTTAAGATATTTTTCTTCCTAATCACCTTTCCTCCTCCCACCCCATGAAATTTTAGTACCACTGATATACTATGTCTCTGTTTAGATATTGTGGCCTGTTAAAGGGCCATACTCTATTGTAATATCTAAGATTTCTCACCCCCTAGAACCAATTTTCACCCTTTTGAGAATTATATTGCCTTCTTGAGGATGTATGGCTTACATGGTCTTTGTCTGGTTTCTAGGAACTTGATTTCCTTTCTCATTTTTTAATCAGGGGAATCCTGGATCAGATGGTCTGCCAGGCCGAGATGGATCTCCTGGTGGCAAGGTATAACAAACACACGCGCAATTGAATATGTGGGCTCATGTAAGTCAAAAAAGTTATCACCATATTGATTTTGGATTTGTGAATCTGTTCACAGGGTGACCGTGGTGAAAATGGGTCTCCTGGTGCCCCTGGTGCTCCTGGTCATCCAGGCCCTCCTGGCCCCGTCGGTCCAGCTGGAAAGAGTGGTGACAGAGGAGAAAGTGTAAGTCCTAATAAGCATCATCTCTCTTGCTTGTCTGTTTTCTTCCATAAAGAGATCTGTGGGTAGAAAATAGCATGTCAGATCTGCCAACCAAAATATCCACTATCTTTTGCTTTACAGTTTTTGTGCTAATCGTTCCTTAGACAAATGTGCTAATAAAGATACACCAGAAGTTTCTGGCAGTAATCAGTGAAGAATTCATTACTAAAGTTGAAATGGTATTAATCAGACCAATTACCATTTGTTGGGTAAAGGCACGACTGAATTAAGAAGACTGTTGTTGAGATTCCCTGTTCCAACCCTTTGGTAAACAGAGAAAAGAAAGGAAATAGTATTAACTTTCAATAATCGTATATATTCTATTATTCCATCATAATGAAATGATTAACTTTTGAAAACAAAATTGTGCCAGTAAGTAAAAACAACTTCATGACTGTTTGCTCATTTGTTTGTTTTCATCTTAGGGTCCCTCTGGCCCTTCTGGTGCTCCTGGTCCTGCTGGTGCCCGAGGTGCTCCTGTAAGTTTTGTTTTATTATGTTTTATTTTTTAACCCATTCTACAGTGTAGGAAGTATTTTATTTTCTGGCATGTTCAGGAAAAAGGGGTTGACAAAATATGTAACTCTGGAACAAATATAAATTATCTTTTGATAATATAAAAGGCAATTAAGGATCTAAAAGTTCCTTGAGACCAAAGATATAATAATCGATTATTAGAGTTTCATTGATTATTTTAAAATTAAAACAATCACATAACAATGCTAATTGTTCCATATAAGAAGCATCTGTTGATGAGGATTTTTAGGTTATAGAATGCCATAAAAGAGATTTAATTATATTTCATTTTTTAATATATATGAGTGTTAAATATGTATATGTATTAAATATGACCTTAATTCAAAATGTGTTTCTCAAGGGACCCCAAGGCCCACGTGGTGACAAAGGTGAAGCAGGTGAACGCGGTGCTAATGGTATCAAAGGACATCGAGGAATGCCTGGTACTCCAGGTAGCCCAGGTTCTCCAGTAAGTTTATCCATTTTGTTAGAAAATTCCTTCAATGTTCTTTAAGTGAAAAAAAATTAAAGATTGATAGTAAAAAATGTTTCATCTCTAAAAGTATATGCTAGAAGAGATGAGAAATGGATTTGAGGGCTAATTTGAAATAACAATTGGCATGAAATAATGGCAAGATTAAAGAATCATCCATATTTCATCATGATTTCCAACTTTCTTGACTTGATCGCAAACATACAGTTTTCTAAGCCTTTGCGAGGTCTTCACTTATATTCACCCTTCCTTGTCTTTCAGGGTCCTGCTGGTCACCAAGGTGCAGTCGGTAGTCCAGGACCTGCAGGCCCCAGAGTAAGTACCACAGAAAGATATTGGAACATTCACATTTTAAAAATATCTGCACTTCAGAAAGATATTCTAGCATTGTGATATCATGATAATTTCTTAGGGACCTGTTGGACCTGGTGGCCCCCCCGGCAAAGATGGAACGAGTGGACATCCAGGTCCCATTGGACCACCAGGGCCTCGAGGTAACAGAGGTGAAAGAGGATCTGAGGTAATGTATCACTTATGCATCCGTGTATTTAAGCTGCTGTAATCTTTAAATTTGCAGAAACGCTGCTGTATTTCTAAACTGACACAGTGAGTTAAACATAATGCAAGTACTTAATTTAGAAAAAGAACAATGACTTTAAGGCATCACCACCACATGAAGTCTTTTTTCCACCACACTAGAACAGGAGAAAAAAATCTTTAAAAAAAATAATTTGATCAGATAACTCTTGTATCAGAATAATGACATCTTCCCTGTTAACCAAATGAACCATGCCATTGTTGATTTCACATTAGAGAGCTCACAGTTATAATAATAATAATGACTTGCACTTAAGTAGTACATTTTATTTCTCAATTTCCATAATTTCTATTTTTGCTACTGATGCCATCATTTCTAATACCTTTCTATCCTACACCTTTGGGGTAAATGAAATGAAAACTCTTATCCCCACAAGTTACATGTGTGGCCACTGAAACAAGTAATCAGACAGAAGACACAAAGTTAGGGGCACATTGGGGGCAGAATCTAGATTTCCTTAATTTGTGCCCTCTGTCATGTCACTATTAGAATGGTAGTTGTGGACTGTTTGCTTACATCATTTATACAGAAGGAAGAATGGTAGAATAAACTTGTGCTCTAACACTACTGATTCTAATATAGTAGAACAATACATTTCTTGGTAATAAATCTTACCTGTTATAAATTGGTTATCATGTGATCACAAAAGCACCAAAATAAACATTTATTAAAATAATGATGATGTCGCCATGTATAAATTGTTAAAGCATTTTTCTGGATTAGTAACCTAGTCTTTCAATGGGATCCATACAAGCTCACTTCAATGGTGCATGTTTTACCTTTCCTAGGGCTCCCCAGGCCACCCAGGACAACCAGGTCCTCCTGGACCCCCTGGTGCCCCTGGTCCCTGCTGTGGCGGTGGAGCTGCCGTTGCTGGGATTGGAGGTGAAAAATCTGGTGGATTTGCCCCATATTATGGAGATGAACCAATGGATTTCAAAATCAACACCGATGAGATTATGACTTCACTCAAGTCTGTCAATGGACAAATAGAAAGTCTCATTAGTCCTGATGGTTCTCGGAAAAACCCTGCTCGGAACTGCAGAGACCTGAAATTTTGCCATCCTGAACTCAAGAGTGGTATGTCTGGGAGTCTTTCACACTCATGACAGCAGGATTACAGAGAAAGCTGCTTAGATTAAAATTTGAGGAACAGAAAACCTTTAGTGTGAAAATAATTTACAGCCAAAATAGTACTTGAAGAATGTTAATTGAACTGAAACTTCTTGATATTATTTTTTAAAAGTAAACTGCGGATGTACTTAAAATGTAACATAAATGGCATCAAAATATTCCAAATATAGGAAAACTTAGTTTTGCAGAAGTTTTAATATAAATCATGGTTTGGTATGTTTCTCATTATCATCACAAAGTAATTTAAGTATAAATTAATACATGTCATTTTTTCTAAGTATTAATTATGCATGATATAATGCAGGCAATTATAATTTGATTATTGCAATATTTATGTATTGTAATATAATTTATTACAATGAATTTATTAAATTTTCAGATTAGGGAACAAATGAAAAATTTCAGAATACAGTATAAAATTAAATAGAATATTGAAATAGTTTAGAATTTTGCATATACTGGATTAATTCTACCTGAAAAGAAAAATTATTTCAATCTTTCAAATTTTTTGACATGGGACTCTGCCTTTGCTAGGAGTCATTTCTAGAAATTACATAAAATGGAAGCCAAGCATCAGTCATAGGGACTACAGGTTTAGATCTGTTGTCATAAATCTAAATTAGGCAATCAGCTTACATTATTTAGCAAAATTACATTAAATAGTCATTTTTAAAAAAATAAGATTGTAGCTAATATTATACCAATCAAAATGTCTCGCCTTACTATATCATCATTATTCAAAACCAAGATATTATATATTTTATTTCAGTGCTTTCTACCATCATAGCTAACTCTTTTACATCAGCAATTTCTATCTAAAAGTTTCTCTATCATGCTATACATATAATATAAATATATAAATTACAAATACATTAGCCAGCAGTCAGCATTATGAATCCCTTGCCAGGTAAACAAACACAACCATTCATTCAATGTTATTACCGTATTATATAACCTGTTTCCATTGTCCCTTTTTTGTGACTATCCAGGAGAATATTGGGTTGATCCTAACCAAGGTTGCAAGATGGATGCTATCAAGGTATTCTGTAATATGGAAACTGGAGAAACATGCATAAATGCCAGTCCTTTGAGTGTTCCACGGAAAAACTGGTGGAAAGATTCTGGTGCTGAGAAGAAACACATTTGGTTTGGAGAGTCCATGGATGGTGGTTTTCAGGTAAGAAAAGATATACCTTTTAAGTCATCCCTACTTACATTATATTTCTTGTTCCTTCTATCTGAGCATCACAAAGCAAAATTAATTAATAAATAAAAGCACTGAAATGATTTTCTATATACAAGTGACTATACTTTAACAATTTAAAAAACTTTGATCTAAAGAAGAGACAAGCTCGATTAAATATGCTTATGCAGTCTTTCCCTTCTTAAGACCTTCCTTACTCTGGCATGCAATAAAAATATATTCATATATAAAATATATGAACAGCCTATATTACAATGTCCACATGGATCCTACAGAAATCTCATGTGCAGGTGCAGCTAAAGTGTTTGATCCTTTTTATTTGTTCCTTATCACAGTTTAGCTATGGCAATCCTGAACTTCCTGAAGATGTTCTCGATGTGCAGTTGGCATTCCTCCGCCTCCTCTCCAGCCGGGCCTCTCAGAACATCACATATCACTGCAAGAATAGCATTGCATACCTGGATCAGGCCAGTGGGAATGTAAAGAAAGCCCTGAAGCTGATGGGGTCCAATGAAGGCGAATTCAAGGCTGAAGGAAATAGCAAATTCACCTACACGGTCCTGGAGGATGGTTGCACTGTAAGGAATGACATTTTTACAAATATAAGTCATAATGCACTCAGCATTTCTAGTTTAGTCATGCTATTTGAAAATAGGGGATAAAAATAATAGAGTAACCAAAAGATGAGTTATATATACTGAATCTACTGGTTCATTGCAGGGAATGTTAAATACCACAAAAAGTGAATAGATCTTCTAAACCTCAGATGAAAACTGGTTGAAATGAAAGAATAAAATTTAGATCTATATATAAACTTTAGTAGATAATTAGGATAATTATTACTATATGTTTTGCATAATATCTGTCATCTAAACACATTCTAAATTCTGTTTTTTTAAATTGTAAAGATTAACTTCAAATTTATCTTTCGTTATTATTTATGAATAAAAGAAGAGCTGACTTTTAATATTAACAAATTCTATTGTGAATGACCTATGCTTTTTTTATTAAACCAGTTATACCTGTTAGCAATGACCAGAATCAAGCTTCCTGAGGATGGCCTGATCTATGGCAGTCTCCCTGTTGGGTTTGCTATGAAGCCTTACGGCTTTTAATTAAGACTATTGTTTATCAACTAAGATGATGACAACTTTGAAGTGGAGCAGGTCTCATATATACAAAAAATAATAGGGCACACTGAACATTCCTTTAGAGCAAAACATTTTTTTTTAACTAGATCAGTCAGAGAAATTGTCTAAGCAATTATAATGTCATGATCACTTGCTTACTTTTTTTTTTTTTTTTTACAGAAACACACTGGGGAATGGAGCAAAACAGTCTTTGAATATCGAACACGCAAGGCTGTGAGACTACCTATCGTAGATATTGCACCCTATGATGTTGGTGGTCCTGATCAAGAATTTGGTGTGGACATTGGCCCTGTTTGCTTTTTATAAACCAAACTCTGTCTGAAACCCCAGCAAAAAATTTCACTCCATATGTGTTCCTCTTGTTCTAATCTTGTCAACCAGTACAAGTGACTAACTAAATTCCAGTTATTTATTTCCAAAATGTTTGGAAAAAGTATAATTTGACAAAAAAAGGATACTTTTTTTTTTGCTGTTCCACCAAATACAGTTCAAATGCTTTTTGTTTATTTTTTTACCAATTCCAATTTCAAAATGTCTCAATGGTGCTATAATAAATAAACTTCAACACTCTTACAATAACACTGTGTTACATTCTTTGAATTCTAGCCCATCTGCAGAGCAATGACTATGCTCACCAGTAAAAGATAATCTTTCTGAAATCATCAAACATGAAATTAGAAAAGACCTCCCTATTTCAACTACCTCAACTGGTCAGAAATACAGATGAATTCTATGAGTTCCAGAAGACCAAAAAACGTATAAGTTGACAAAACATGAATTTCATTGATCAAATTCCTAGAATATTGGTTTAAAAGAGCAGAATATAGTGCAAGAATTTAAAGAAATATTTTGAAGCCACAATTATTTTAATCTTGGATATCAACTGCTTTTAAAGGTGCTTCTCTTTTTTCTTATCATTGCTGGTCAAGATTACTAATATTTGGGAAGGCTTTAAAGACACATGTTATGGTGCTAACGTACTTTCACTTTTAAAACTCTAGACCAGAATTGTTGACTTGCATTCTAAAAGCACAACAGCTGTACTCGTCCCCTGTCAGAAAGATTAATTGGCATGCCACAGGGGATTCTCTCCCTTTGTCCTGTAAAAGTCAACAACAAAAACAAGTTATGGGGCTGCTTTTGTCACAATAGCACAGAGAATGTGTTGAAATTTAACTTTGTAAGCTTGTATGTGGTTGTTGATCTTTTTTTTTTTTCTTCCAGACACCCATAATAAAATATCATATTAAAACTTTCCTGGTTTTTTGTCACTTTTCATAGATTAAAAAAATGCATGTCTATACTAAGGAATGCTAGTGATTTTCTTGAACTGGTATATTGGATTCTAACTGCAGTGACTTTTAAGAACATGAAATAATATAATGTATGTTCAGAATAGAGACCATGCTCACTAAGGAATTTTAGATTTTTAGATTATATTTAGTGGAACCTATGTGGAGGCATATTGAAAACTGAGGACATTCTCTTTGAAAGGTTCAATCCCTGGAAATGGTAGCAGTAAATTAGGGTATCCCCAAAGTGGGAATAATCAGAGAGAAAGATGTTAATAATTTATCCAGAAGTAAATAGGTCTGGTTAAGCACATTAATAAAGAAGATTTACATGTAGAATCTTGTAGACTATATGTAGAATCTAAAAAGGTTGAACTCATAGAAGTAGAGTAGCATGGTGGTTACCAAGGACAGGGTGTGAGGTAAAATCGGGGAGACATTGGTCAAAGGATACAAAATTTCATTTAGGCGAGAGAAATAAGTTCAAGATATCTATTGCACAACATTATGACTTTAGTTAATAAAATGCATTATATTTTTTTAAAAATTTAAGTGTAAATTTTTAGTGTTCTTACCACAAAAAAATTATAAGTATGTGAGGTACTGCATGTATATGTATATATTTTTACATATTTTACATAGAGAGAGAGAACATGTCAAGAGTATGAATTAACAAATGAGATTTCTTGGAAGTTTATTTTAAGCAAGGAGAATTATATAAAACACAATATTCAGTCGCCTGTATTTTTAACTTACGGCGAGTAGTTCATGTCACTATATATAGATCTAAAACATTATGTGTTATTGATGTCTAATATTCAGTTTAATGAACAAGCTAGAGTTTACTCATTTATTTGCTGGCATAAAGCCCTACCTTCCTGCAGGGAATTTACAGTCAAATGCATCTTGGTGACACAGACACTTGGTTTCCCAGCCTCCCTTGAGTTAGGCTGAGGTATGACCTGAGCCGCCAAATCAGAGACACATACCTGCAGATTTCAGCCTGGAGACAGCCATGTTCATTTCATATTACTGCTGTAGCAAGTTACTACATACTTAAAATTTGTTGTCTTACACATCTGAGTATTGCAAGTCTAAATTGGGTCTTACTGGGCTCAAATCATAATGTCAAGCAAGGTGTGTTTCTTTCTAGAGATACCAGGGAGAAACTATGTTCTCCTTTTCCAGCTTCTAGAAGCTGTCCAGCTTCCTTGGCTCATGAACTACTTTACTTTCTAAGCCATCAGTATTTGGTCCAGTCTTTCTTACATTGCCTCATTCTGAAATTGGCTCTTCTGCTTTCCCCTTTGATCGATTAATACAAGATAATCTCCCACATTCCGAGGTCAGTTAATAAGAAGCTTTAACTTCCCCTTGCCTTGCCATGTAACATAACATATTTACAGGTTCCAGAGACTAGCGTGTAAACATATTTGAAGAAGCGTTATTCTACCTACCATAATAGTGAGGCAAAGAAGAAAATTTTTAAATCCATTTTGGTGATAGTCACTGCTGCAGCTAGGGTAAAAGCAGACAGATTTCCAAAGAAGCATGGCTAATAGTGCCAGAAATGGTACTTGACATCTGGTGTTTGTAAAAACTTCAAGGCTATTTTGGGGGTATAATTTTGAAGATGTCTCTGAATGTCATCATTCACTCCATTTCTGCTCATTTTATGAATCTGAATTCTATAGATTTTTCTGAATTCCTCTGGATGTCAGATAAAATTCATAAATTATGTATCTTCTTAATCAGCCAAAGTTGGTTTAGATTGTTTGCAACTAAGAAAGCTGACTAGGCCAGTAATTGATAACAACAGGGCTGCCAGGCAGAAAAATGCAGAAGAAGAGGCTCTGAGATCAAATGTTTGTTCTAGTCCGGGATAAAAGTAAGAAATCTAGCTTGTATCCAGGGATGAGAATTTGGAAGTTCATGGAAAAGAGATTAATCATTTGTGATTGCATGGAATGATTTGCACTTTAAAGTCAAGGCTGAAAAAAATAGGCGGTCTCTATACACAACAATATGTTTGAATTTTGTTAGAGATTGGGGCTACATGTTAATGTGACTGCTTTTCCTGGTGGTACACAGAGAGCAAATGTTCAAATCCCTATAACTTCTTTGCTTAAGGCACAGAAGAAAAACTATACTCTTTCTCTTACTATTTTAAAATGAAACATAACTAGGTTTTTAAAAAATATTAAAAACTCATCTTTTTTGCCAAAGGTTTGAAATAACCAAAAACCAAATGTAAACCTTTATTTTACAGATCACCAAACTTCAGTATAAATGTAAACAGATTTCAATTTTCTTTTTGATTGCTCTATGGTTGGGAAATAACAGGACCCTGGTAATTTGAATGAGTTTTATGGAAAAATTTAATATCAAACATTCCTTTAAATATTTTAACACTAAACATTCCTTTAAACATTTAAACAGTTCCTGTTTCACACTGAGTTTTTTCAGCCACCTAAAATAGGACCCCTATTCCCTACCTGCTAGTATTTCTGACATTCTTAAAATGAAAGATGCCTACAAAAAAAAAAGCCAGTCTCATCAGACCTCATTATCACCACTGCTTGTTGTTTCTACATTTATAACTAGAGTCAGACTCCAGAATGCCTCAGGGAGTAGCAATTAAAAGGTCAGTTTCAAGAGAAGACTTACACATAGAAAGAATAGAAGGATTTAATTAACTTATATTGTCTAAAATCTGGGCAATATGTGTGGGAGAGGGTTCTGAGATATTAAACAAAGGACAAATGTGCAATTTGGACAAAATAAACTAGTATATGAATGTAACAGAGTTCGAAGAACATTGTAATTATTGGCAGGTTTGGTTGAACTGAACCTAAATCCCATAGATTGCCCAAACTAAATGAATCTGAGAAATTGTAAACTTTCTGGCAGATGGAGAATGTAATTCAAAAACTGAAGAAGACAGAAATATTGAAATGAACTTATTATAAGTGACACAACCACTCACCTTCTAACTACATTCTCAAGGTGGACCACAAGGTTGTGAGAAATACATGGTGAGATGTGTGCTGGCCCCTTTGAAAACATCCTCACAAGTGTTTCTGTAGTCTGGAGAGGGTAGTAGAAAAAATCTTGTTGAAATAAGCTTCTTGATGTCAATGGCGATGACAGGATTCCAGTTAGCAGAGGACAAAGGGCAGCTCTATACTACCAGAAACAAAGTAAAAGCAATAACTGCAGAAGACAGCAGAACTGGCAGGATTTTTTTTAAATGGTTTAATTCAGAAGTATCTTTGTTGATGGCTTATTGATAGCAAGCCTCCAGCATAGGTCCTATTAGATGGGCTGCCTGGGGGATAGTCACACTTTGTTTATTTTTTATTAACAGTAATGGCAAAAAAAAAAAATCCAGTTCAAGTGAAAGAGACCTTAGATGAGCAACCATACAGGCCTTAATACTTTCAGCCAATTTCCAGACAGTTACATAGTTCACAGACCCAGTGTCCTTGAATGAAGCAGGAGTTCAGGACTTTGGAGGAAGTCTCCTGCAATAACATTGCAACTAATAAACACCTAACATGGGTCAAATATTATTCACTTAAAACATTAATATATTACTTCAATTCAATGAGGCACTAATATTTACAAAAGTAATGAAAATATGAGGTACAGGAGATTAGATAAATTTCCCCGTCACCTAACTATTGAAAGGAAGATCTTAGATTGTAAATAATTTGACTAATATGCTAAGTCAAGACAGTAAATTGTCTAAAATGTTCAGTATACTGCTCCCCCCCCCAAAAAAAAAGCTAAGTTACCATTTTAGCGGTACACTGGGGAAAGAAAAAATGCATGGCTTTGTGGAAATTATCAAAGAGTTATTATCAGTTATTGCCAATTTCTAGGGATATAATGCCACTCTAAACTTGAATTGGGATTTTTATTACTCACTTTCAGGATGATCATAGCTAATTCAGGTGCCATAATTCATGTAAGCATGCATTCATGAGTAAGTCACTCAGTCACACAATGTTTATTGAGCATATAATACATAGCAAGCACTAATGTAAATCTTTTCCTAAGTGAATTTTCTCCCATTGCTAGACCATTTCTTCCCTATCTCCATTTCCTTCCTTTTTCTACCCAGTCATTAGAGTACAATCAGTCACCATCTCTCTTGACAATCTCATCTATTTCTATAACTCTAGTCATCAATTAAATTGAAGATAATTCACAAATCAACATCTAATTTTGTAGAACCAAAGACTCATATATTCTGTGGTCTAATTGAGATTCCCATCAAATTTTTCAAATATTTTTGATGAAGCAAGCAATATGGAGCTCTTAAAAGAGATAATTCTAGGTAGAAGAAACAGAGTAGCTTGAGGTGAAAAGAATTCTTGGTGTGTTCAAGGAAAAACAAAGGCAGTAAGATTGGAACTAAGTTAGTATGCAGAAAAGGAGTATGAGAAAATGCCATAGAAAAAGAGATGACATATCATGTGGAGTCTTATAGGAAAGGTGGCTCACAGATTCAGGTCTAATAAGATTTAGCATTTTAGAGCTCTCACAAATACCCTCATAAAATTCACCTAGGATAAGATATTATGTCAGTACTTAGTACACATTAGATGCTAAATAAACATCATATTGAGTCACTTACTAAATGAATATATGCTTACATAACTTACGGTACTTGAATTAGCTATGATCACCTTGGAAGTAAGTATTCAAAATTATGTGATCATTCATTCACTGTGTCCTCTTCTGCGGAGGTCACTGTGAGGGTTTCAGCCACACTGTTCTCTCCGTGAAGCGAGAAGTCACTGTGATAATGAATGACATGATCTGGCTTACAGTTGTAGAGCATTTCTGTGGTTGCTCTTTTAAGATGAATGTGTGTTAGGGACAGAATCCATGAGAACAGTTGAGAGTCGCTTGCAATCATCTGCGCCAAGGATACGGTAGTCTCCATCAGGTTGGTAATAGTGGAATTAATTTAAAAAGTCGTCATATTCTGGTTATATTCTGAGTACAGAACAAGCAGGAACTGCTGAAAAATTGGATGTGTGGCCTAAGAGAAAGAGAGATGTCAAGCATGACTCTGAGTTTTCTGGCCTGACTAGCTAGATTGTTAGAGTTGCCAGTAACTGAGACAGAGGAGACTATTGAGGTTAAAAAAAAGAAAAGTGAGGAACTCAACACTTGAGACTGATTATGTTACATTGTGGATGCCGATCAGTCATCTAAGAGACTTGCTGGAAGTCAGAGGAGAGGTCCAGGCTAGAGAAATAAATTTAAGAGTTTCGGCACACATTATGATTTTCACATCCATGAGAGTAGATGAGATAGATCATTAAATAACTGATTGTAGAAAGAAAGAAGAAAATATAGAAGGACTGAACCCTTGAGTGCTTTAATATTTACAAATTGGAGAAATGAGGAGGAAGAAGCAAAAATGAGAAGTAATGAAAGGAAACCAAAAAGGTGTAATGACCTAGATGCCAAGTGGAAAAAAAAAATGTGTTGTTTCACATTTAGAACTGCATATTAAGAATAAAAGTAAGTTTAGTGTTAATCCCAAGACCACTAATAATAGATTTTAAAAAATGAGATCAGACTTCCACCAAGATGGCGACCGGGCAGCGTGGTCTGTGAGACCTCCGCAGAAGAGGACACAGAAAGACTCAGGCTCTCTCCCTGGGGGCCTGCTCCCCACACGGAACTCGGCCACTGACACCACAGAAACATCACAGCGGGCCGGCGGTAGAAGTGGCCACCACTGCCGCCGCCACCAGCGGATGGGCTCACCGCCACCACCGCTGCTGCTGCTACCGAACATCACAGCGGGCCGGCAGCTCGCCGCCACCGCAAGCGGCTCGGTGCCACCGCGGTCCAGACACTCGTTGCCGTCACTGCTGCGGCCGGACACCATCATCGCTGCTGTGGTCCTGGATCCATCGCCACCACTGTCTAGATATGGCTGCCTCCCCAGCCTGTGCCTGAGGCGATCCACCCCTCCACACAGGATATGTTGAGACTAAGATCGCTGCCGCTGCCACTGCCACCACCACCGCCGCTTTGACTTCCCGGTGAGCCTTGGATCTCCTCCTGTGAGCCCATCCCTGGCTGGCCCCGTCTCAGGCTCCCTCCCCGGTGGGACAAGCAACTGAGATAAAGACCATCTGGAGCTGTGAGACAGCACCACCTGCTGGTGACTCAAGGTAACAACACCAAAAGGGGAAACTGACCCATTGAATAAACTTGCCAGCGTGGGAAAAACAGCCAGAAATCAGAACTGAAAGGACATTGAACTTAAATGAAAAGTTTCAAAGTGTACTTGATTGGTTCTGTTAGTTTACTAACTCGATTCCATCCCTTTCGTTCTGGCCCTCCCCCCCCCCCTTTTTTTTTATTTTAATTTTTTTACTATTTTTTATCTTTTTCTTCTTAATTTAGTTTTTGTTTGTTTTCTCTCTTTTCCCTTTTCTTCTCCCTATAAACTAGATCTTCTTTCTTTCTTTTTCCTTTTCTTCTCTCTATAAACTTGCCAACCCGGGAAAATAAGAAGACTGGTTATCTTGTTTGTTAGCATAATTGTATGTTTTAGTGCTTTTTTTTGTATCGGAATTGGTCA